>JAJEJH010000816.1:81693-103876 GCA_026122585.1 Anacardium occidentale
TTATATTAAAAAAATTTATTATTTTTAATTTCAATTATTATAAAAGAAAATTATTTAATAAAATTTGAAGGATAAAATTTTATTTAACTCAAAGATATTTTTTTCTTTCTAATAATTTTATACAAAATTTAACAGTCAAAAAAAAGTAAGAATTTAGTTTTTTTTTTTTTCAAATTTAACAAATAAAATTTTATTATTTCAACAAATATTGGATAGGAATAAATATTTAACCAAATTATTATCTTATAGTATGCTTTAAGTGTATTATAAAATTGATTGAGCTAAAAACACTTTTTTTAACCTGCTTAATACGTAATTCAGAATTTCTCATCCAAAATTTAATGTATTCATTTATTGTAAAATTGCTATATAACTCTCTCCCTTTTTTTTTTTTTTCCTCGTTTTCTCTAATAAGTCCAATGTGTCTATCTTATTGGATGTAAGACTAGATTTAAATCAAATATATTAAATTAGTTTTTAAGTTTAATTTAAATAAGCTCGAAACAAACTATATGAATCAAAACACGAATACGAATTCAAACTTAAATTAAAAATTTTTTAATTATATTTTATTAATCATTTTTATCAATTATAAATTTTAATAAAATATAAATATAAACTATACGAACTGAATACAAATACGAATATGAATACAAATCCAAATACAAATTCGAACTTTGTTATAAAAATATTCGATAAATACGAATTCAAATACAAACTAAATTATAACAAATGAATATGAACACAAAATATATACATTCGTATTTGATTAAGTTTGAATCTAACCCTAATTGGATAGGACTAAAGTATATTTTTCTAAAGAAAAGTCTTCCGATTGAACAAAGGGAACATGTAAGACGTTCAATGAATTTGATATAAGTACAAATGTTTTTTGATTGGATAATACTATGGTTTTGAAAATCGAATTAGACTAATCAATTTAATCAGATGAAACATTAATAAATATCTTATTTGTTAGATTTAAACATACATTTCTTAAGTTAAATTTATTTGTATGCCAAAATAATTTAAATTATGTATTTAATAAATAATTATATAGCTTTATTTTTAGTACTATTTTTAAATAATTAATTAAATTAAATCCGCCTGATTTCATTTTGAATAAAAATGAATACTATTATAAGTTTTTATCAGCAAATTATCTTGCAAAAGTCTTTTTTTTTTTTTTTTTATGATCAAATAAATGGTGACACTAATTTTTTTTTTTTGTAAATTAAAAAACTCGACAAAAAAAAAGAGAGAAAATTTGTTTCTTTATTTAATCTAGGGAGTAAAAATAGCAAATTTGTGAAAGTTTCTATTAATATAATTAAATTTTGAATAAAAATATGATTTATATATTTAATTGATCTAAAAAATCAATGTCTCGTAGTTTTTTTTGAAGAATAAATTTATATTTATTTATTTTTAAAATTTTGAACATCCAATTATGAAGTATTTTTTATCTAATTTTATTAATTTTTGTGATAAAATAATTAAAAGATCCTTAACTAAAAAATAAAAAATTATAATAAAGATATAAATTATTAATAAAATCTTAATAAAATAAAAATAAAAATAAAAAGATTTCTAGCCACCATCATCAATGGCAGTGAACGATAAAAATCGAAATAAATATCAAAAACTGACTGTATGATTTATAAGATAGATTTAACCGTCTCAATTGCATGTGATTGCCTTAATTTGGCAGAAACAATAAACCATTTATGGTCACCTCTGCCATCATTAATGGGTAGCTACATCAACCAAATTAGGGTAACTAAATCTCATCAACTGTAGCGGGGGCGATGGCTGGTATTTTTTTAATTTTTAGTTTTCAAATATTTTTAAAAATTATTTTTATATATTTCTTAATCATTATAAATTTAAATTTTTATTTTATTTTTAATATTTAAATGTTATTTTAATATTTTTATTAGTTTATTTTTTAAAAAGAAAAAATAATATTTTAAAAATTAAAATTTAATAATTAATTGTTAAACTTTTTTATTAATATTAATTAGTAAATAAATATTTAAAATTTTAAAATTAACAAATATAAATTTATCTTTTAAAAAAAATTATAGAAAAATTAAGTGGCTTGACCTTTATCAAATTACAATATAATTGGAGGCGACAGATCTACCTGAAACAACAAGTGGTGTAGGAGACAGCAAGGACATTCACATTGCAGATCCATATATTTTTTAATTTAAACATTTTTCTTGTAATTATTCCTAATAAACATATTTCAAATGTCGTTTTATCTTTAAAAATATTTTCATTGTTTTCAACCCAACAACACATTGTAGCATTTTTCTATATGAACAGGAAACGTGTCAAAACCATATTCCGACACTGCAACACAACATACCACGACCACAAATCAGGTTTTGACAACTGGACTCAAGGAATAGAAAATTATTTAAGCCCTTTGAAAAAACGCTAGAACGTTAGAACCGTGCAACTTCGCGCGTATACAAGTCAATAATACCGTTGGTGGTATGCTTGATTTGTCTTATTCAATAAAAAATAATATAAGGCCAAACACTTGAGTGCCACCCAGCGTTTCGTTAACTCTTTAGTTGCTCCCAAAAAGTTTTCAGAAGCCAAATGCCCACCCTCCTTCCCCTTTTTTTAATATTTTATAGTAACTGACTAAAATACCCTCATAAAAATTAAATAATATTAATATCAAAATAAAATTTATTATAAAATAATAATAATAAAAATGAAAAAATTAATTAAAATTTAAAAAATAAAAAAACAACCACCATTATTCACGGTGGTAGTTGTAAAAAACTTAATTAAGTAAGTAAAAATGATCACTTAATTGAATTAATAGCTAGATTTAACTACCTTACTATCGATGATGGTGGCAATCTTTTTTAAATTTTAAAAAAATTTTAAATAATTTTTTAAAATTTTTATTATTAGTTTAATGATATTTATATTTTTAAATATTTTTATAAATTTAATTTTATTATTTATTATTTTTAAATTATTTTTATTTAAAAAACAAAAATCTCCTTTGATTAATGAAATTTAACGGTTCACTGTTAAATTTAATAGTTGATTTTAACCGATAGATTAATATTTAACTTTTTAAAATTTGTTGGATAGTAGTTTGTCATTTAAAAAAACTTTCGGAGGGAATTAATCATTTGACTATATTATAATATTAAGGTGGTTAATTTTAATAGACGGGTATTAATTATATAAAAATTAAAATTGTTACATTAAAAAAGGATTATTAAAATAAAATGAGGCACACAGGGCATGCTTTAATTGGTTAGAAGGTGAAATTGAATAATAGTGAAGAAAAACAGAAGTACCAAATGTTTATTTTTAGTCTTAAAAATATTTTTTAAAACGTTTGAAATGTTTAATTAATGGAATTGGTCAAACAAGCACCCTACCCAAACTGCAAAATGCCAATCCCTAAATCTAGTCGTGGAAAATTCTAATGTCATAAATAAACATTTAATGAAATTTTAAACACGTGCGCGTCATGTCCGGTGGGCTTTGCCCGGTGCCTCTCCGGAATGGTCTGACACAGTCCACGGCCGTGTTTGGATGGGCCTATCTTAACCCATAGTTATACAGTTTCTCTTCTTGGGCCTGCGACAATGTAATCCCTCATTATGGGCCGACGTTACCAAATTCAAGAGAGATATTAATTTAGATAATTAAAATTTAAATATAAAATATAATTTTATTCATATTTTTTTCGGTTTGTATGAACTTAATAAAAATTCCACGTGTAGGCAATCACATACAATATGCACATCGCACATAGACGTGAAATCATTGATTTTTAAATAACATAACACGTACTTAGATTCAATACTTTCAAAAATTTACTTCACAACCCTATTTCGACCCACGTCACCATGCATTACATACGTAATGAGCAGCGTGTTGGTGTGAAATCGAGCATACTAACTAACTTTTCACGAATCGATCATTTTGACTCTTCAAATCCTTTTACTTATAATTTTAGACTTTCAATAACATAATTCAAACTGTAAATATCATCATATTCTATATATAATGATCAAATTTGGATGACATTTTTTACTCGTAACTTTAATTCAATTTTCAAAGTAAACTGATACGAAATAATTAATTTCTTAACACTATAATATATTTAACATTAAATACAACTATTAGGTTATTAATTTAAAAAAATTTAATTATTGGAATAAGTCAAAAATTACCTAAAATTGTTGATGGTACTGAATTGTATAATATGCATGCCATCCAGTACGTGTGATCTAGTTAAAAAATTATCGATTCGATAATTACATTTACATATAGTTTATATATCATGCACGATTAAGTAAATACATATTTTTATTAGAATTGTAAAAACAGAAAAAAGAGATAAAAAAATTTGTTTTCCAAATTTATTTTTTGAATAGTTAAATTAATTTTCCTTTGAAAATTTGGACAGAGAGAAAGAGAAAGACGGGTAAAAATTCAAATCAGAAAAATGACCTCAACATCTTTATTTGAATCTTTTAGTCTTTTTGAGACTTGAAAACTTGCACTGGCAGTCGGGCAGTTTGCGTCTCAAATTGTTATGTTGACTGTTCAGACTGAGAAGATAAAAGGATTATCAATTTGCAAGTCTCTTTCCTCCTTGTCTTTTATCACCAAGTTGGCCGAGTAATCAGGACGAGGGCATACTTCCGTTTAAAGATAAAATCATATTTTTTTAATATTTAAATATTTGTTTATTATTTAAAAATAATAATTAAATTTAATTTTTAATAATTAAAATTTGATAATTATAAATATATTTTTATCATTTTAATAAAAGGAATTTTAAAATTTTAAAATAAAAATATAAAATAATATATTTTAATATTTAAATAAAATTTTATATTTTTATTATGCTTTTATATTTATTAATAAAAATATTTTAATTATTTTATCAAAAATATTATAAAATTAAATAAAAAATGATCATAAAATTTTATCTTCCGAGTGAAATGTTGGGCCGTAATGAGTCCTTCGGCCTTGTTAATTATTTTCAACAAAACAACAAAATATTCATCAAAATCAATTAATCTAATCACCTAAAGTATAGCTGGCTTGATGCTGATTGATTATATTTTTTGATATTAACATTGGTCCAGTACTCTGTAATTTTCCCCTTCATGCTTTGTATTTTTCAAATAAAACAACAACTCATTCTAAACTAACAATCCGATACATATTCTGGAGCGATACAAAGGTGGACAAAGAATAGGGATGGGATTGGAAGGAAATTAAATATGGAAAGGGACTGGGTCAGTGGGTGAAATTAAAATAATTTTTAAACGTAAGGGACGCTGAGTTTGCCCTAAACTCGTAAAGCCTCGTATATAAAAGCCGTCTCCGCTCAATATTGTCTCACAATATCTCTTCACCTCACAAAAGAGCTCCTTCTTCAACGTCTGTCTCTCGTTTTTAATTATTCTTATCATCTCAAGGTATAATCTGTATTCTCCAGTTCTTTCGATTTCTTTGGATTAGTTGTGTACTGATCCTTTAATTTTTATTCAACGATTGAATTATGTAATTAGTTTTTTTTTTTTTTTTTTTGGGATCGATGTTGTTGATGCGAGGTGGTTTTCTATGATTGGAGGTGGATTTTGTTTTGTTGGAGGTGAATCTCGTGTGCTTATTCTTGAAATGTTTAGATCTGTGATTTTTTTTATATTTATTCTATGTTAAAAAAAGATGACTGTTTGTTTTGGATAGGAGTCTGATTGATTCATTTTATGCAGTTTTGATTTTGTTTTTTGATAATCTGATTTGGATGATTATGTTTAGATTATTGTGCTTGTGCGATAGTTTATTATTTTGATTACTTAAGATGGTTAGATTTTACTTTTGATAGGTTGGTTTGCTAGGCTAGGTTATGTATGCTGTGTTGATATATAAAAATAATTTTTTTTTATTAAGATAAAGAAACTGTCAATGATTAGATTTTTTTTTTCTTTGTGAATTTGATTACTTGATGGAAAGGGGGCTGATGCTTAAATCCGTTTGTCCTAGTTTGGCGTTGTATCTGATAATTTAGCTATAGGTTTAAAGTATTGTTGCGTACTTGTGTTGATTGGATGGACAGTGTACTCAACATTTAGTGTTGAATAATAATGTTTATATTGTCTATGTTGGTTTATGTCTTGAAGCTGAGTTATTATAATCTCAAGATTTTAGCATTTTAGGATTTAATTTTTCCTTCCATATGACAAGGGAAATTTATGTTTAAAAGAGCTATTCAGTTTCAAATTTTAAAGAAATTAAGTTTTGTGAACAGCTTTGTAAATCTTTTTTTTTTTTTAAATTTTGCTTCTTGATACTGTTTCATATATCCATTGCTTACTTACCTGGTGGTCTAAGTTGCTTGGCTATCATGTTTTCCTTGTTGAGGAAGAGGTTTAATCTGTATTTTTTTTCTGCTACATGTAAATTATCAATGTGTCATGGAACATTAATTGCATATCACTTATTTTTGAGTTATTGTTTCTCCATAAGAACATTTCTAACTTTAGCATGATTCATCTCTAGCATATGTACATGAAGTTAGATATATTGTTATTTTTTCATTTCCAAACTCTAGTTGAATATTGATACTAATTTACATGCTTCAGTAAATGTGTGTGATGCCTGGTTCTGTCATTGACTATTATTACTAACTGAACTTTTTAGTTTTAAATGTCTATATTGTTTGCTTTCAGGAAGTTGGCAGTGTAGTCAGCTGAGTTGAATCAGTTTAATCTTTTTTTTTTTTTTTTTGCTACATGTAGATTATCAATGTGTCGTGCAACATTAATTGTATATTACTATTTTCAGGTTGTTACTGTTTCTCCATAAGAACATTTCTAAATTTAGCATGATCCATCTTAAACATATGTACACAAAGTTATGTATTTGTTATTTTTTCTTATTTCCAAACTCCAGTCGAATATTGATGCTAATTTAGATGCTTCAGTAATTGTGTGTGATGCCTAGTTCTGTCATTAACTATTAATACTAATGAAACTTCTTAGTTTTAAATGTCTATATTGTTTGCTTTCAGGAAGTTGGCAGTGTAGTCTGCTGGGTTGAAGCTCCGACAAAGTGGAGGGTGTCAAGTTTGAAACTTCTTTTATGTCTGAACGGGCATCTTTCTTTTTGACGTCAATTGGTTTGCTTGGTGAATATTGTCCTTCGTCCAGAAAAAAGAACAGAGATACATCCCTGGGAGTTGGCTGCATGCATCTTGAGTTAGCTGAGGCAAATAATACACACTGTTTTGGTTGCCAATTTATGCGACCTTTTCCTATTGCTGGGAACTTGTTTGGTAAAGGAGGATTTCACACCAAGGAAGAAGCTGTTGCTGTCTTTTGCTCTTTCTGATTAGTTTGACTCGTTGCTCTTTAACGGTTGAATTAAAATGGCTTTGCAAAATATTGGTGCTTCAAACAGTGATGATGCCTTTTATAGGTATAAGATGCCAAAAATGATCACCAAGATTGAAGGAAGAGGCAATGGAATCAAGACCAATGTGGTTAACATGGTTGAGATTGCTAAGGCCTTGGCTAGACCTGCATCGTACACTACTAAGTATTTTGGGAATGAGCTTGGGGCTCAGTCCAAATTTGATGAGAAGACTGGAACTTCACTTGTTAATGGAGCCCATGATACTGCTAAGCTTGCTGGGCTCCTTGAGAATTTTATTAAGAAATACGTGCAGTGCTATGGATGTGGAAACCCAGAGACTGAGATAGTCATTACTAAGATGCAGATGGTCCAACTGAAATGTGCTGCTTGTGGGTTTGTATCAGATGTAGATATGAGGGACAAGCTTACTACATTTATTATCAAGAACCCCCCCGAGCAAAAGAAATCTTCCAAGGACAAGAAAGCAATGAGGAGAGCTGAGAAGGAACGGCTCAAGGAGGGTGAGGCTGCAGATGAGGAGATGAGGAAGCTTAAAAAAGAAACAGGAAAGAAAAAGGGTTCTTCTACTGGTTCAAAGGATGTTTCTACCAAAGGTGCATCAACAAAGAAGAAATCCCATGCTTCTGACGAGGATCACTCCCCTTCTCACAGCCAGGGTGATGAAAATGAGCAAGCAGTTACTGATGACGATGGTGACGATGTTCAGTGGCAAACAGACACTTCACTGGAGGCAGCCAAGCAGCGTATCCAGGAGCAGTTGAGTGCTGTTACTGCAGATATGGTTATGCTTTCTACCAGTGAAGAGAAGAATAAGTCGGTGAAGAAGGGACATGATAATGGAACTAATGGTACTAATACCCATGAAAGGCTTGTGAATGAGATAAAGGAATGGCTGAACAAGGGCTCTTCTGGTAGCCAACTTAAAACATTTCTGAGTACACTCAATGGTACTCCACAAGATGTGATGGATGCCATATTTGCAGCTCTCTTTGATGGTGTTGAGAAAGGATTTGCTAAGGAGGTGTTGAAAAAGAAGAACTACCTGGCTGTTGCAACTCAAGAGGAGGGATCCCAGATGGTTCTCCTGCATTCCATTGAGTCTTTCTTTGGAAAGGCAAGCCCTGAGATGGCGAAGGAGGTAGCATTGGTTCTCAAAGCGCTGTATGATAATGACATGTTGGAAGAGGAGTACATACTGGAGTGGTACCAGCAGGGACTGAGTGGTGGCAATAAAAGCTCTTCGGTTTGGAAGAATTCAAAGCCATTTATCGAGTGGCTTCAGAGTGCCGAGTCAGAATCTGAAGAGGATTGACTATGAAGGTAAAACTTGTTTGTTCCTTTCTAATTTGCTTTGTCAGGATGTGAAATAACAGTTGAGGCGTTGATCAGAGTCGTGTTCCTTCTGGTTATTATATTTTGCTATGTTGTCGTTATCATTGTATGTTGTCTAGTTTATGGAGTTCAGTCAGAGTCTGTTTCTGTTTAAGTGGGGTTATCTAATTTGATCGATATGGATTATTGTTCTTATTTCGGTTTCTTTCCCTTTTAGTATGAAGATATGTCAACTTTAATGTTGTTATGAATGTTCTTTGCCATGGAAACCAAAATGACGTGGTCCTTTGTTTATTCCCTAACATCCAGTAATAGATGGGACTGCGCATCTTTATTCCTTTGAAAGCCAACTTTCTGAGTTTACTTGAATCTAAATACAATTGCCACCATTCGACATTTAATGAACCATATATATATATATATATATATATTTTTTTTTTGTGTTTAGATGTACATATTGTATTGCGTTGTCTTACGGAAGTTCGGTTCCGTACGTAACAATCTAGGAATGTAAGTTTATGGTTGTTGATTGTTCATTGGGGAAAGTAATTTTTTCTTTTGTTTGTTGTGCTGGAAAATCATGCTAGTCAAGGATTTTTTTCCCCTGATTAAAAAGGGAAAACAAATATTTTCTCACTTAAAGTTTGTTGAGGATCCTTGATTGGGTACTTTTTTCAATCTTCTATAATTAAAAGATGTTATTTTGTTGAAAAATAAAACCTCGCGTTCTAGTTACAATAGTTAATATAAAAAGTTTGTTGTGCCTAAATTCGATTTCTAACCAAATTTAATGGATGATACTGGTTTGTCGCTACTAAGTTTAGAGGTATCAAAGGGATTAGACCTGGGTTTGTGTTTGGCCCGTCATGGCTTAATACATAAATTTTCTTGTGGGGTTAGATTCGTGTATTGGCCCGATCTGGCTTCTTATAGGCTTTTTGAAAATTTTTTAAATTTTAAATTTAAAAGTATATATTATATTTATAAATATATAAAATAATATATTAACTTTAGGGGGTTTGGGCTTTGTTTTGGACCTTAAATATTTTTGGGTTGGCTGGCTGGAAAGTCTGTGAGTTTGTAGGTTTTAGCCCGATGTGACTCTGAGGCCCAGCAGGAATCGACATGTCGGACGGGAATGAGCCTGGCCCATTAAAGTTTCTATTTTGGATTGAGAAATGAGTTGATGGCTGCTACCATGGGATTGTGTGGGAGATTTCAAAGGAAGGTGGTTGGCATTGAGGATTTAGGGAAAGACAAGTTTGGGATTTAGGATTCAGCTGCTGATTCTGTGAGCAACATTTTGCTTATCTCTATCACCATTCCCTCTCTCTCTCTCTCTCTCTCTCTCTCTTAGAATTTTTCGTTAATGTTTCTTGGATGAATGGATGATTTATTTTTTTGGTTTTGATTTTCTTTTACTTCTAAGTCATGGATAGTTTGTGGTTAATGGCGGATGACTTTATAATTGAGGTGTTATCGGGTGAAGGTGTTGGTGATGGCTTGCGGTTGGGGACAACGGGGCAAGAAGGTTGTTAATCCTGGTGTATTTTGTCGGGATACACCGAAAAAAAACAATAAATTTATAATTGAAATAACATTACGGTAGACTTGGGTAGACTTGACATTAATCAGGCAAAAGATGGGTCGAAGTTTATAAATACAAGAAATGGATATAAAATAAGTATTTTATAATTGAAAAGATTATTCTACATGTAAAACGCTTAATTATTCTAAAAAATATCTAATTTTTTTCACTAAGAAAAATTCTTTAAAAAAGTTTCAAATTGTTTTACTTAATAATGAATTTGTTCTTATTATCTATTCATAAACCTAGAAACTGGAACACCTGTTTTATTTGAAAATGAATTCGAACGTTGATTGAGAATCTATCTTTGGAAAAGTTAATCTTGATCTTAAATTTTGTTTCTCAAAGTCCTAATTCAACTATTGTAAGAGCATAACCTTTGACAAAAACTAAGATATTAATTAGATACAAGTGAATAGAATTTTAAAGGGGTTCCTTTAAATAAATAAATGTAAAAAGCTTAAGAAGTTTTTCACCATTATAAATCGATTGAGTAATCTTTTTTCCTTTTTCTTTAAATTTTCTACATTTTTTTTATTACTTGAATTATTTATTGCAACATCTCTCTCTAGATGACTATATAAAAGAGAATAATTAAGTGCTAAACATTTAATAAGTAGTCAACCAATTACATATCTTCATTTAACTTCATTTTTCTTAACATTTTCTTTATCTTTTATCTTCACAAGTCTTATCTTATAACCTTGTCATCAACATATCCAACCAAGTAAGCATAAATATAAAGTATAATAATGAAAAGAGAGAAAGGGAAAGAATGTGCCGATTTATAGTGGTTCAAAGCTTCTCCATAAGTCTCTGACATCCACTATTTTAAGCTATCACATTTAAAGATTGTTCTCTATTATCTTTAACCCCAAATATACAATAGTTTTTGCATAAGAGTTTTTGCCTTTATTACACTAGTTTTGATACAGTCACATTTTTATAATATCACGATCATATGAGATTATTGTGTGCATTGATAAAGCTTAAAAGCACGATCGTGCACCAAGGGTCACGATTGTATACTAGCTTTTATTAGCAATGTCATGCAATTAGACATAATAATGTCTAGCAAAATGTGCGCAAGCTCATGCAGGGTAAGAGACACGACCATGTGCTAGAATACACGACCGCGTGTCTTATGCAACCTGATCATGCATTGTGCAAAATTTTCAGAAATTACAGGAATGAAGTACAAAACCTCAATAAGCTACTTAAATCCATATATAACATGATATTATGATAAACAACAAAATATCATGTATGAGAAACATTCTATGACATTACATGTCAACAAAATTTTTAGAAAAATATCCAATGATTCATATGCAATCTTTTTAAAAATATAAAAGTATGATGTTCTAGACATAATTTTAGAGGTAAATATGAAGAGGCACTTGTTAGTTTATATGCTCGTTAGAAATTAAGAAATCGGTGTTTATTAGAAATTGGACATGGTTATTAACCAAACTTATTAGAAATTAAGTGTTAGTCATGCATTAGTAGATTTTAGTAGGATTGAACTCACATGGTCAGAGTGATAAATCCTTGTTTTTATCAGTTTGTCTAGTATAGTGGATGTTTTTAGAGATGATGTCATTATATGATCTTCAGATTATATTAATATATTTAGAAAAAGATTTTTGGAATGCAAGCCTAGGGGCTAACTTATGATTTCAATACAGACATGAATGAAAGAATACAAATGACATGTTCAGTAAGATAAGGGCAACAAATAATAAAATAGAAACTAAATCAATAACACCCGTAGACATGAAAACATATGAAACTTGTGATCAGTCACGAGTATTTCAAGTTATATCTTTATATATATATATGCTTAAATGCATAAATAATGTAGACAGATAAAAACCTGTTTGTGATTAAAGATATGACATACTTACGGAATGACTTGCCATTTATTCCCAACTTTCTCTCGCAGGTCAATGAATTTAGAGATTGAGTTGGAGCATGAGGTGGCTGTGGAGAGGATACAGATTTGGCATAGACAACATATGTTTTGTGGCTTTAATGTTTATATAAATCTTTCACTCATATTATGTATATATGTATAATGTAGATACACATCTGTACAGTACGTTTTACGATATACTTATATATATATATATATATATATGATGATTTTCAATATACGTTATTCTACCTTTAGTACATTTAAGTTATGAATGTTTCCATCTACATATTTTGAGTAAACAGGTGTGGGATAGTATATAATAGAGGTCCGTATATGAGTAGATTGTGAAGTTGTGAGTTGGGATTAGAGATACAAAAGTTTTCGGAGGAAAATGAGGAGAAAGAGGGAGATTTGTTAAATCAATCAACCTAGTTCTAAAACCACACTAAATTTAACTTTATATCAATAAAATTGAACATGATCTTTCATATAGCCTCCGACTTCAATCACAACCAACCAGATTGTAATAGCCCAGGGGTAGAATTGTTATTTTAGGCTCTAAGACTAAGGGTAAAAGAGAGATTTTTAATTGGAAATGGTTCTGAGAGGATTCAAGGGTAGAAGAGTCTTTTAAAGGCCTTTCATGGCTTATATATGATATTCTGAGAAGAATATTCCATGTATGGCGTGAGAACAGAGAGATTTCAGATTTTTGAGGGGTACACGTCTGTGTGTCTAGGACACACGCCCGTGTGCCAGGTGAGAGAGCGATAAATGCTTTAGTTTTCCCATATTTCGCTCACTTTATTTCCTTCAGCTTCTTCTCTTCTCCTTTTCCAGCAAACCCTAGGCAAGAATCCGTTTAATCATCAATCATTATTCCAGTTAGAGATCTAAGAGCAGCTAGAGAGAGAAATCTAGACACCATGGCTAGAGGTAAGTATTTCTTTACCTATTTCACTTAGGTTTCTAGCATGTTTTCTAATTTTTGAGCTTCTTGGATGATTGCTACGTGTTGTGGAAGTGTGTTGCTGTGATTTGATGATGAAATGAGATAATACATGATGATTTATGAGATGAGAATGAAATATATGATATTTATATGCTTGGGTATGATTTTCATGAGAAATGTATGAGTTTGAGCATGCTTTATGATGATTGAATGAGATGAGAAGGTTTATTGGCATGTATATATGCTGTGTTTATGTTTAATTGAGAAATGGTTGAGATTTGGATGTGTTTGAGTGGGATTTTCAAGGTTTTCAAATACATCTATAGATTCTGGATTGAGTACACGCACGTGCACCCTAGGGGGCCCGTGTGACCTCAAATCTGTATGGAACATGACCTAGCATGTTGTCCGTGTGCATATAAAAATCCAGACACACGTCCGTGTATCCGAGTGCACATGTCTGTGTGTTTAATCCCAATTCTACATGCCCATATATGTAAGACACAGGATGATGTTGAGGCAGCTACACGCCTGTGTAGTGCGATACACGCCCGTGTACTTACACCACACGCCCGTGTACTTACACCACACGCCTGTATGGTTGGCCAAAGTTTTATGAATATTTACTAAATTTTCCAGAAGCTAGCACACCTAAGGACACGAAAAGCACACGGTCCCGTGTGCCTTAACATACGCCCGTGCACCCACACACATACGCCCGTGTGGCTTAAGAAATACAGAAAAGATAATATTTTAAGCAAAGATAAACTATCTTAAGCAATCCCAAGCGAATTCTAAGCATGAGAAACATAAGAATAACAAGAGATAACATCATATTATGCATGATTATCAAACATTAAGCATAACATGCCACATGAGATATTTTCAGAAAATGGATCTAAGGATCCAAGAGTATATTTTAAAAAGTATATACATATATATATATATGATGTTTCAGACATCAGTTATAGGTGGATATGAGGAGACACCTGTGAGTTTGCACGTCCACTAGAGAGGGAAACCATGGTCCGCTAAAGAGGACATAGTCGTGTATGAGTAGTTTTATCATAGGTTTGAGCACACACGACCAAGGTGTCGAATCTCTGTGTTCATCAGTCTAGCCAGCATAGTAGAGATATTTTTAGATACAGTACTTTCTAATACTGTTTTCAGTCATACTATATGTATATATATGAGGATCTACGGATCAGAGCTTTTATTAGAAAGAGATTTTAGAAAAGAATGAGTTTTCAGAAAATCAGACCCGAGGGGCAAGTTTTATGATAAATGAGTATTTACATGATATCAAAGCATGCATACCATGTCATGTACAACATTCATGAGAAACAGAATAGATAAAAGCAAAGTACAAACATAGAACAAATGAAATCTCTAAATAAAGAAAGTACGAGAAATAAGACAACGAAAGACAACGAACATTCTTGAAAACAGACGAGATAAGAAACTAAAAAAACAAGAGATAAGAACTAATGTAATAAGCTACTGTAAAGCAAGTATAATAAGATGATATGAAAACAATAAACAGAGAACTCGAGGTCTGATATAGGATTAGTTTTTGCTCGATAACCTGTCTGTGTGAGAGATAGGAAATGCTTACTGAGTGATTTTGTCACTCACCCATTTTCCCTTCCTTTCTCTTTTGCAGGTCAATGAGTTGGGGACTGAGATGTGGCGATGCAGTTGTGAGATTTTGGGGACATGACTCGATAACTAGTAGCATGATTTGGCTCGCATACTTTGATAACTTATTATCTCATGTATTTATGTGTGTATTATATTATAGTATGCACTGTATGGATAACATGATTTTATACATGAGTAGCCCGAGATTTTCAGAAAAAGCTGTTATTTCATATTTTAGTACAGTTTTGGTGTTTTAGCTTCCGTATACATATTTTTTAAAGTATTTTGAGCAGTAGTTAAGTGCTCTTTTTCCTTGTAGAGATCTCTGTCACAAACGTATTTTTAGCATCATATTATATATATATATATATATATTTTAAATAGTTGTGTATAATAAACCTGGAGTGGGGGGTCACTACACAAATAAAAAAAAAAAAAAAAAACCTAGAGATGAATGTTATGAAAGTTACCTCTTCAAGAAACTTTTGGCCAAGTCTTCTACCATTTTTGCCACTTGCAAATATCTCTCCAACTCTATTACTATTGGAATTTTTTTTTTTCTCCGAATAATTTTTTTTTTTTTTGTTTAAGGAAGATCTCTGTTAGGGGAGAGCCAACGGAGGTTGTAAATGTTGGAATATTGAGACAAGTACTGCTCCTTGTATAGAGCAATTCAATCATCAATTATTGGAGAGGTTGACTGGGTGAAAGGCTCACTCTTTGAGGTAAAATCCAATTACCCTTTTACCCTTTGGCCAGACAGATTTCATCATCTTAAATGTTTTCGGACGAGTTGATTTTGAGGGAGTAAATGAGAAAGATTTTATTCTTAGATGAGAATAAGTTGTCTGACCTTACAAAGATTATAATAAGTAATTTAGTGTAGTGTGCCCACAAAAGATTTTGGCCAAAGAAGGGGACCCTACAAACTTGGTCATAAAGTAGACACCCAACATTTTGACATTTGACAAAAAAAAATTTGAAGACAAAGATTGACGTGCTCTCACCTATCCTTTATTTAAGAATCTTCCTTTCTTTCACATTTCAACAGATGGTCAACAAGGCGTTCACTGTCTGATGTGCCTTGCTTGGCTCCCAACCATCCCATTTGGCTCCATGTCGTTGCGCTGATCAGCCCCGCCGCGCCCCTCCCCTGATTTGCCGTAAGTCTCTTTGTTTCAAGTACTCTTTCCACTGTTTTCTTCTGCCATTCTTCTTCTCTGTACTCTCGACTCAGGTCTTCCATCCCAGTCACATCACACCGTCAAAATATCATGGTCAAACTTCAAACTCTCATCAGCACCAGTTAATTTTTTTAATATGGTAGTTTCATAAAGTTGTCGTGGGTAAAACTGTAATTTCAGAACTTCGACTACACTCGCGGACTCGCAGTCATACTCACTCCGTAACCAAGCGCACTCTCTAGCCTCCTCCCCACCAAGAGAGAAGAAGACATACACTGATACACATGCACATACACATATATATACCCTCACACAAACACAATGTCATGTTAAAAACCTAATTAACCATTTAATTTTACACGCGCTCTCTGTTTCTCTCCTGTTTTAACAAATGCCGTCTCAGCAACCGTCGACTCCCACTCTGTCTCAGCCTTGCCCCGTCGACCCGAGAATCTGGCGCGCTTGTGCTGGCTCCTCCGTTCAAATCCCCACCCCAAACTCTAGGGTTTACTACTTCCCTCAAGGTCACGTCGAGCAAACGTGTCCTTCCGTCGATGTTCCCGTCGCCAGACCTCTCATTCCTTGCACCGTCTCCCACGTTGAGTTTCTTGGCGATCCTCTCACCGACCAGGTCTTTGCTAAAGTTGTTCTCACACCTATGGATTCGTTCGATTGTGCATCTTCTGGAAAATTCTTTTACCGCCAGCAACAGCATAATGAGAATGCGGTTTTTCCTTTCGCGAAGGTTTTGACGCCGTCAGATGCGAATAATGGTGGTGGTTTTTCCGTCCCGAGGTTTTGTGCTGACTCGATTTTCCCGCCACTTAACTACCAAGCAGATCCTCCAGTGCAGACTTTGTCTATTACGGATATTCAAGGAACCGTTTGGGAGTTTCGCCACATTTATCGTGGGACGCCGAGACGGCATTTGTTAACGACAGGATGGAGCAAGTTCGTGAACCGGAAGAAACTAATTGCTGGAGATTCTGTTGTTTTTATGAGAGACACGACAGGGAAAATGTATGTAGGGATCAGGCGATCGATGAGGCACGGAAACAGTGGAGAAGTTGCCAGGTGGAGGGAGCAGATTGGAATGAAGCCGGAGGCCGTGATGGAGGCGGTGGAGAGGGCGGCGCTGGGGTTTCCGTTTGAGGTCGTGTATTATCCGAGGGCCGGGTGGGCAGATTTTGTAGTGAGGGCGGAGATGGTAGATGTGGCAATGAAGGTATTTTGGACGGTAGGGATGAGAGTTAAGATGATGGTGGAGACTGAGGACTTGTCTCGATTAACATGGGTTCAGGGCACGGTTATGGCGATTTCTGTGCCCGATAGTGGCCAGTGGTGTGGCTCACCGTGGCGAATGCTTGAGGTACGAAAGAATGTTTTATGGTGTGGAGTATTTAGAGCTGTTTTTATTGGGATTGTACTAGTGTGATCTTAAAATGAAAAGAGCTTGTTTTCTTATATGCAGTTGGCTTTTTTTCCAAAGTCGAATTTTCTTTTACATTCTCTATACAGTTCTCTCTTTACTTAAAAATAAAATTAATATCCTTGCAGGTTTCAATTTCGTCTGAATTTTTGTTGCTATGAGAAAAAGGGAACGAATCTGTTTTGATTGTTATAAATTATGTGCCAGTCTGTATTGTTTATAATGAGTATTGGTTAGGCACTAGGCAGTATAGGGGATCAGTTTGGCTGGTCTTGCTTTTTAACCTTTCTTAGTTTCTTGCTCTTCTGTCCATTGATTGGATTCTAATTTTTCGATGACCTTTTAGAAGGAAAATTTTAATTTCAAGTAAAATATAATACCATTTATACTGTCATTGCAAAGCACACATTTAATCATATTGGACATTGTGCTCATTAAAATCCTAAATGGGTAATCAGTGTTTCTGCTCTTCTTTAACATTACGGCTGAATTAAAAATTGAGCTATTAATGCTGGACATGAAAGTATTATTAGTTCACAAAGTTTCTCTTTCTCATCTATTTAATATTATTAATCTTTTAAGTGTAGAAATGCTTTTTGTTTGAGTGAAGGCATAAGCATTGGCTTAATGTGTGAGTATCATCTGACTAGAATTTGCCCTACAAGTGTTGTTGCTTGTAAGTTATATAATGTTTTATATAAATGTTTATTATCTTGCCCAGTAACTTTCCCCCAAAGACTTTATTCTGCAGCTATACTGGCTTGAGATTTTTTTATCACATTGATCTGGGGAAAATTGGATCTGTTTATCTGTATATCTTGGTTTCATAGTGGCATTGGCATTTTGGGATAGACTAATATAGAGTTCCGAGCGGATTGAGATTATATCTTTTGTTCTAAGCTTTGAAATGTTTTTACCACTTACTTCTGTTGTAGGTTACATGGGATGAACCTGAAATTTTGCAGAGCTCAAAGAGAGTAAGTCCATGGCAAATCGAATTTGTTTCACCCACTCGACCACTTCATACAACAATTCCTCCAGCTAAGAGATCAAAATTTCCTCAGAATTCTGTGTCAGTGACTGATGGAGAGGAAGAAATTTTCTTTCCACTGACAGGATTAACTAATTCAGCAATGGAGGACACAAATCCTTCATTGGTGAATTATAACACTTTTCCTGCTGGCATGCAGGGAGCCAGGCAAAATCCTTTTAGTGTCTTTAGTTTATCTAACTTTGTAAGTGAAAATACTCCTCAAGTTTGTGTTGATAGTGTGCCAAAGTTGAGACGTGTTTCTACTGAGTTGAATATTGGAGGCTCACTGTCTGACAACCTATCACCAGATAGCCATGGAAGTGTGCATTCCTATGGTACTGAACTTCTTGGAAACCAGGGCTGTAACTTGACAAAAGTTGGTATTAGCTCATTTCAGTTGTTTGGTAAGATCATACATATGAATCAGCCTGTTGGAAGTGGTTTGGATGATGCTGCTTACTTGGAAGATGATGGCAGTAAAGAGTTCAACGTAACTGAAGGTTTGGATAAGCAAATGAATCTTCCCTTGACTTACACAGAACTGCTCAACAGGACTCTGACATTAGAGCGACTCAGCAGTTGAAGCCGAAGCTTGCTCTTATAGAAATAATAGTGTCTATGGCATTTTGATAAGTAGCTGTACAGGTATGCTCTTATCCAAACACTCTGTACCATGCTCAACCATGAAACCAATCATCAGATGTTAATTACTGACTAATGAATGGTACACAAAGGTTCATTAATTACCAAAACTTGATCATGCTTGCATAATGGATTACTATCACTTAATTTATCATGCTTGTTGTATATGTGCTTTTCATCATTCAATATCTCTACTATGTTTGAAACAGCCAGAAAATCTGATATTTGTGCTGGCGTTACCAGTAAAATTACTTGAAAGAGATTGAGGATTTTATTTATTTATTTATTTTTTTTTTTTGTGAAATGATGATTTGTAGTAGTCTGATATTAGTTATATTTAAGACTTACTGATGGCATAATATATGGTATTGGGTCTAGTGAAAATTTTATGAGATTGAATGATATTACTAACCAGCTGCTGCTTTCCAAGCTTTAAGAGGTTGCTATTTGGTAGGAAACCTTAAACTGACTGTTCTATGTTTGCCTACTCAGAGCTTTAGTTTGTGTGGGACTTTTGTTAATTTTAAGTTCAGTTAAATGATGGAGCTGAAAAGTTGAAGGGGCTTAGGTGTTGTAGTGTATTGTTTTTTAAACCCATTTTCTTTTTAGAAATAAAAGAAAAACATTTGAATAACATATTAGGAGATATATTTGAGAATCAGGATATGAACAGTACCAAATACATTCTCCGGAAGCTAGTATTAAAATCCAAAACATTTTAAAGATGTTTTGGGTGTTTCTGAGAAGGAGGATCTAGGAAACATAGAATTCGAAGTTTTTGTTGTTATTTAAAGGAGGAAACCTAACGAACCAAAGATATCTTTTTGCTTTTTATCACCTGTTTACTGCAATTAGGAGAGTGGTATAATTTTAACCATCATCTAAGTGACTTTCTCTTTTGAATTTCTTCCAGGTACTTAAGCAGGGAGGGAAGATGATTTGGTAGACCTTGGCAGATATTAGTTTGTGTAATGTAGTTGATGACTTGTCAAAAACTTGGAAACTGTTTTAAACTTTTAGTTTGTGTAATGTTGGAACCAGAAGTTAGTATATACTGTTTAGTTCAATGGTCTGTTTGAGTTAATTTGATTCTGGAGTAATCAGTTTTGTTTTACACACCGATTAGTGGCCTGAAAATTATGGTGTAGATGATCATGAGAAGATAATGGTCATTCCTTGTGCAAGTATCGCATTGCATATATCCTCCAAAAAATTAGATGCATACAAAAGCAAGAACAAGTTATACTTTGATTTTTTATTATTATCTTATTTAGAATGCCCATCTATGTATGCTTAAATTAGACATGGTTCGGGGTGGGCTGGCCCGGCTCAAGCCCCCCATTCTTAGCACAGTCCATAAAAGCTCGTAAGTCATACAGATCGTCCCAACGTCTTCGGGTAAAACTTGTGGATCAGTCTGTTGAGGGTCTATGAAGACATAACTGAGGGGGTTTTGGATTATGTCTCAAATCTTGTAATTTTGGTAGATTTGTTATTTGGGAGGTCAAGACCCAATCTTTACCGATCCACTGCTATCCCTAGCATAAATATACCAACTAAATCGATGATGGAGCTGCTGCATATGGGCAGCCTGTGCAGTTGTGCTCCAAATAAAAAAGTAAGTAAAAAACTAAGAATTACCCCGTCTTGACCTTAAATGTACGAGCTCATTCACCATCCCTTCTTAAATAGACTCTCCAATAACACATGATAATTAAACTTCATTCAATGTCAACCCGGTTTTGTAAAATAAAAAATAATAAATTTATTTGAAATTCTATAAGATTTTTTTTTTTTTTGTAAGTAAAATCTATACAATTTTAATCAATATTTCAAAGAGTTATACCAATATAATTAGTGAAGATTAATTAATATTTTACATTAAACATTGTCTGAGGTTGTTTTGATATTTTATTACATAAAACTTAGTAGGGTGGTAATAAATATTTTATAGTAAGCATTAAAATGTGTGTGTGTGTGCATGTATGTATGCATATGTATTATATATATATGTATTATACTAGGCGCAATGTCATGGGGCCAGGGGTTTATCTCGACAACCTAGGCACCGTGTGACACTTTTTTTGAAAATTTTCAAATAAGTTAACTTTAACTCAACTTACTATCCTGAAAGGAAATAATAACCAAATGTTAGTTCCTTGGAACGAGGTATTAAGATAAGGTGTAAGTAACTAAGAACACTAAGTCATCCAATCACCAGGGCAACATAAGTCATCAAAGTATCCCACAAACACATGGGCACACGCAAACACAATCAACAAACAAGAGTCATACGCAACAACATAAGTCATAATAAATTTGAAAGAACCGGCCTACTTCTTTTATTAATAATTCAAAAAGTACATTGTTGGTAGTGGATAGGGGTGCAACCGCCAAACAACAAGCCCAGTAACTCCTAAGGCAAGTGGTTGTCATCTCTCATAGCCATGAGTTCTTCGGCCTGTACTAAGTAAGACTAGTCACTCCCCCCTAAAGAGGCTTATGAGGCTTTGTCAACATGACGAGAACAAACATTATTTTGTTTGAGTAATCGCACCTCTTTTCAAACTAAATCATTACATTGAGTTTTTACAATTCTAATATTACAATGCTATTTCTTATATTACATTTACATAACGTAGAAAAAGTTTCATGTTGGATTGCTCACTCACAAATCTGCGTGCATAGGTCTGGTCGCTTACAGATTTACGTGAGTTAGTCTGGTCGCCCGCGAATCTGCATGCGTTGGCCATCGCTTGCAAATCTGCGTGCGTTGGCCTACTCACCCGTGACTTTGCCCGTGTGCTCGTTCGCATCTCCCTACACATTGGACTGGTTGGCCTGATACCCCTTTACACGCAATATTTGACAGATGTTAATTGATCATAATGAGAAATAATTGATATTTTACAATAATCAAAAGGGAGATTAATTAATAATTTACTGAGTAACCATGCTTTGAGTTTAATTGATGTTTTTTCACTAGGGGTTAATTGATATTTCGAGTGTAGAATTTTGTTT
>JAJEJH010000817.1:0-84045 GCA_026122585.1 Anacardium occidentale
CTCTGATCTCTCAATGAAATCAGCAGCATAGAATTCTTCAAATCCAACTTCTCCCCTGAAAACAATCTCCTCCTCTTACTTGATCTCCTCATAACACCACCGGCCTCATCAATTCCATTGCTATTTCTTGGTAAATCCATGATGTGCTTTAACATCACGATCTTATCAAAATCAGGATCATAAACCTGATCACAACACACAACACAATAAAGCTCTGATCTTTCAATATCCACAGCTATATCGTGGCCAGTCTCAGACTCACGGTGAGAAACACAATGACTTGAACATGAAATTGATGAGCAAATCAAGCAAAGATATAATCTTCCTTGATACCCATTACAAAAATTGCATCTGAGTACTTCCGTTAGGTGCTTTTTAACACTTGACTTTCCATGTGGATTGGTTTTGAGAAAATTTTGCAGTGACTTGAAACCAGTCAAGCCGTTCTTAAGCTTGTAATCTGCAAGATGCTTACAGGGCTTCGGGTTTGTGTATAAAGGGTTTCCAATAGACATCTGATGGAGATTGAAAGGGGCTTTGAATTATATGATAAAACACAAACAGATTTGTAAGAAGAAAATTAACTATTTACTAGATTAAAACAAGAAGAGAAAGAATGGTTTTTTGAGAAATATATTCTTTTCTTAATGAAGGAAAAACAGTAAAAGAAAGATTTGGGATTAGATTTGGAGCTTCGGGAGATAAAAAGATTCGTGTTTAGTTTGTTTTTGATTCGGTTTTCTGTGGATTTGATGAGAGAAAACACGGAAGAAAAGGCAAGCTTGTACGCTTGTATTGTTGTATTCAGAAGTGGCTTTCAGAACAAGTTCTTTTGGTCAATAAATCGGTGGTGCATTCATGGATCCTCTATAGCGGAAAACATATTCTTCAACAGTTCATCCACTTCTCTAGAGAACTCTCGCCGCTTGATTTTATTTTTTGATTAGATGGTGATGACACTCGATGCTCTCAGTGCGAAAGGAATAAAGCAGATATCTTCAACTAGACAAAAAACAAACAAAGGAAATACTATTTACATTGCACGGATTTTCTCTAAACAAAATTATGAACAAGTTAATTAGAAAAATAAATTTTAATTAATTAAAATTTTTAATACAAGAAGTTAAATTAAATTAAACTCTCCATAATCAGAAACCTCGACTACACACGATTTTCCTGTTCACTTCACACGGCCTTTTCACATAAACAAGTCATCATACTTCTCATATAGATTGGAGCCTCACGAGCATCTTTCTTGTTATTTGGCTCAATTGACTCATTTTCCACATTTACTGCCTGCCTTCTGAAATTTCCACGCATTTTATATCCTTTCCCTTTGTGTCTTGACCTTGCCTTTCTTCCACAATTTGAAGTCTTTCATCCCCATCAACAACTCTCTTGATGTTATTTGGTAATACTGTTTATCAAGTAAGTGAATCAAGTTCAATTTTGAATTGACTATTATATTCGTACCTAGTACAAACTAAATTCTGTTTAAACTTATCCACCCTTACATAAGTGAGTAACGCTTCTGGTAATGGAAGTGGGCTGTAGCTGATTATGAGTTAAACAGCAGCAAGCCAATAAAAGATTATACTTGAGGTAATCATGTCTGCTCAGATCTATAATCATGCCCAAATTGAGTATTATTCAATATTCATTAACAATGCACTTTCCCAGGTTAAAAATAGGAAAGAGAAAATGATGTGATACTAAAGAAAGTAATATCAGATTACAGGTACTTACTATAATTCTTAAATATTTTTTTGTTCTTTGTAAGTATTATGAATCTTAAAAGACCAACTCAATATTGCAGTTTAAACTCAATTTGAAAACAATTTTATGTTAAATTTGATTCAAACTTACTTAAACTCAAATGTTTGAATCGATTTGAATTCAACTTATTTTATCCAAACTCAAACTAGAATTTAAGCAGTTCATTGAAACAAGTTCTTATGAGAAGCAAGACCAGCTTCTAACAGCCAAAACCTTTGCACTGGATTTGCAAATATTTAAAAGAGTTTTAGGCATTTTCATGTACAGTGTAAGAGTTGACGAACTCCATGTTACACATAAACCAGTCAATTCCAAGTTTACCAAATGCCCAGAAAAGGAGATAATACTGGTAGGTACTATGCCAAGCAATTCAATGGAAACTAAGAATTAAAAATTGCACCTGTCAAATATGAGGGAGGCAAGGTAATACCATTCAAGTAGTGTTTTATTTAGATCTCAATTCTCACAATAAGGGACTGATATTGCTCACTCCACAGCTCGGTTCATAAGACAGAAAAGCCAAAGCTTTTCCGAGTTACAGGCTTTTTGTTCCTTAAAAGGTGATCCACCTGGACACTTTTGGAAACCAACACTCCTACTTCAGGTAAACAAGGGCCATAAATAGGCCACAACTGACAACCCTACTTGGTAAAGAAAACCCAATTCAACTAGTATTCTTTAAAATAGAATCTAAGCAAATTTAAGTAAATAATTTAACTCCTATTCACATTATCTTTCTTCAGCACTCTTACAGAGGCTCAGCATTGTAACCTCACAGTCAGATGTCGGAAAAAGATTGTCCTCAGGCTCCAAATACCTATTTGTATTCAACTCAGACAATCACAGATAAAATTATATGTAATCTGTTATCACATTGTATCTTTCACATTCCAGACAAACAAGCAGAACAGCAAAAACACCATAATCCCTTTGAATATAACACATATACACAAGAAAAAGCTGTCAAAAGTCTATATTCACCGATCTCGGTTTATTACCTGCCAATTTTTCCTTTATACTACAACAACATACTCTAGTTCTTATCCAAGATCTGTGAAATTCTATAACCCTTTTACCAACCAAAAAACACAATAAGTCAGCAAAACTACACGTCCTAGAAACTAAACTCCCTTTCAAAAGATCAGCAGAATCAAGCTTCAGATACACCATAATCTGATAGTCTTTGCAGTTCTGCTTGTTTGTTGGAATGTGAAGGATACAATCTGATAACAGATACACCATAATCTGATATCTGTTATCAGATTATGGTGTATCTGTTATCAGATTGTATCCTTCACATTCCAACAAACAAGCAGAACTGCAAAGACACCATGATCCCTTTGAATAGAACACATATACACGAGAAAAAGCTGTAAAACGCCTATATTCATCAATCTCGGCTTGTTACCTGCCAATTTTTCCTTCATACTTTAACAACATACCCTAGTTCTTATCCAAGACCTGCAAAAATCTATAACCTTTTACCAACCAACCAATACACAAGAAGTCAGCAAGACTACACATTCTAGAGACTAAAGCTTCCCCCAGAAGATCAGTCAGATAACTACACATCCTAGAAACTAAAGTTCCTCTCAAAAGATCAGTAGAATCAAGCTAAGCATTCACCCTAAAATTAACCTCTGAAAGTGAGCAGAATTCCCAAACTCACTCCATCCTCCTGTACTTTTATTTATTCTGGTAGCCACAGAGAATTTTATAGAGACTAAGATTCAGAGACATCTTAGCGAACCAAACAGACGAACAAGGATCTCACATTCATTTCAGGAATTAAATGAATCATCCTGCGAACATATCGAATAAGCTATGGTCACAGCACTCAACTTCAAACCAAACAAAACAAAAAGAATTGGGAAGCCAGATTCACACAACCCAAATTCATTTTATTAATCCTTTTATTCGTTATCACACACAATCCTTCCAACCCAACACCCACATAACTTTACTACAAAGTTAACATCTTTTAAACAAACTTAGACATTCCAGGGCATAAAATCCCTATTACCACAAACAAACGAGAAATTATATGCGTATGCTCAACCATAGTAATCATAATATGACAAAGGGCCTAACTTTAAGAAGCAACACGACCAACAACTGGGTACTTAGCTTCGAACTTCTTCTCCCAATCATCAAGAACGCCGATCTCTTTCTCAGACAGACCATCGAGTGAGGGAGTGATATCCTCATCATTCTTGCTCATTTTTGCCAAAGCTCTGCTCGCATCTTTGCCCGCGAACATCACGTACGCACCACCTGGGCCGTAAAAGGATTTGCCAGTCGTCACATCAAACACGCGGCCTTTGATAGCAACATAGATGGGTTTTGAAGGGTCGGTACCGTCGTACTGGAGAAGTTGCTGGGGCGTGAACTCCATTGTTGTTGATGTTGTTGTTTAGACTGGTTGGTCCTCGGTCTAATATAGAAGATTATGAAGGTGACAGAAAATTTGTAATAATTTGTTAATTACTAAAATTAACCAATGATTAATGTTAATAAATAATTACTTTCTTTGCACATTTGCAATTAATAAATAATTATCGATGTCGATTGATATTATACGCCGGTACAAGAGAATGTGCAACAAACATTGTTAAATGACAAGACAACAAGCGTGAGGCCTATGATTTTTAAATTGAATTTATGCTTAACCGCTCATACATAAATTTTATCTCCTCTCTGTCTCTCATGTCAATTTGATAAGCCGTAAAGATTATAAGCAAGCATCATCCATTCAATTTCACACAAACAACAATGAAAAAATAATTTTGTGTAGGCCATGGGTGGTGGAGGGCGATGGTTGTGTGCAAATTAGTCGATGGTGGTGCCTTGATGGACGGTGATGCCAATGGTGGGTTGAGTTATGGGTAATTTTAACTGAATATGCAAGCATTTTTGTTATTAAAATTGGGTCAAAAGACTAATTTTCACCCAACATCTTGTTTAAAGACAAAATCATATTTTTAAAATTTTAAAATTTCATATATTCATTGTTAATTAAAATAAATAATTAAATTTAATAATAAAAATTAAAATTTAATTATTTAAACAAATTTTTGTCATTTTAATAAGAATATAAAAATATTATTAAAAAATGGAGATGATTGTTTTTTAATTTTTATGTATTTTTAAAAATTTTTATTTTAAATATTATTTTATATTTTTATTAAAATTTATTATTTTTTGAATAAAAATATTTTAATAATTTTATAAAAAAATTATTAAAATTAGATGAAAAAATCATTAATGATTAGATGCTTAAATTTTTAAAAATTAAAAAATAAAATTTTATTTTTAAACGAAAGCTTGGGCATAAAACCTATAAAAATGAGAGTAAAATAGTTAAAATAACGGTGGCCTTGATAATAATAATCACATACTAATTCGAACCAGATGTTATTTAGATTGTTTTTAGTCTGAGTAATCTTTAATTATTAAATAAAAAATTATAACTAGTATAAATTAGTATAAAGACACATTCAAAATGAATCTACTTTTGTTAAAAATTTTTAATGAATAATAATAATAATAATATTGTAACAAAATCAGCATTAATTTAATAATAGTTTATCACATCATTAGATTAAGTTTTAATCAACTGTCTCATCACCATTAATATTTTATTTCACTTCACCAAATACCAACTTAAAGTAATTTTTTTATTTTTCACCAAACTTTGAAAAAACTAATAAATTCTTATACTATAGACTCAAATCTTAAAAGAAACCTAACACAAAATATTTAAAAATAATTTCAGTTTTCAGAAAAACAAAAAAAAAAAAAAAGGTGGCCAACATTGGAATGCAGCAGTAAAGACACGATAAAACTGAATTACACTTTAAAAGTGTAATTTTGTAGAAGGCCAAAGGACATTTTCCCACCCATAGTTTGAGGCTGGGACAAATTCTCATGCGTTTAAATTTAAAAATTTGAAGTCCCAATCATCACTTATTTTTTTATTATTTTTTATTAAAATTATTAAATTACCCTTTTAAAAATTAAAATTTTATAATAAAAATATTAAAAAAATTTTAAATATTAAAAAATCTTAAAAAAATAAAAAAAATTTTTGGCCACCTGGTTCTATTATGGGCAGCCACCGCCACCGGGGCCGGCGGCGGTGGCTGCTGGGTTTTTTTAAATTTTTAAAAATTTTTTTAATATTTTATATTATTTTAAAAATTATTTTATATTTTTATTATAAATTTTTAATTTTTAAAAGGGTAATTTAGTAATTTTAATAAAAAATAAATAAATAAAAGGTGATGGGTGGGACTTCCGGCTTTTAAACTTAAGCGGGTGGGAATTTGTCGCAGCCTTAAACTATGGGTGGGAAAATGTCCTTTGGCCTTTGTAGAATCATAAATTTTTTGAGTATGATGTAGGTAAAATCCCACCTTTATACGTGCCAATTAGCAATACCACACGTTACCAACTTGGATGCTTTTATAATTTTCCGGTCTAGAAAGATGTAGAATTTTGAAAAAATTTCCACAAAATTCAGACTTTATTTTACCTAAAAGCAAGCATATTTGATCATGTTCTTGTCATTTGTTTCGAATTTGGTTCGCCGGTATGACTTGCAGTCAAGAAAGATGTAGAACTTTGAAAAATTTTCCCCAAAATTCAGACTTTATTTTACCTAAAATTAAACGTATTCTTGTCTTTGATTATATTCTTATCTTTTGGTCCCTACTCATTTTCATATAAATAAAAATCTTTTGCACTAATTATGATTTTTATTTTATGCATGAGATCAAATATAAAATACCACTCAATCATATATTATCGTTAGAACTAAAATTTATACTCATTATTAATACCCTTTGATCTTACTCTTTGAAAAAACCAAGTTCATTATCGGTTTTTAATTTACAACACAATTTTTTGTCATAAAAAATAAATAATATTAAATTTACACACTTTCTTTACTAACTCTTTCATATAAATTAATACGAATTCGATTTGTGTTAAAATAGAATTCGGTTTGTCATAAATTAACTTAAATGAATTGACGTGATCACAACTTAAGTATAAAATCATCAAACTTCTAAAATTTTAAATTTTTATTCTATATAAATAATAAAATTTACTTTTAATTTTTTTAAATAAGCTTGAGTCAACAACAATTCCGACATCAAGCTTGAGTCTACAACTCTCAAGTTCAATCTTTACATAAAACCAATCAGATTGAGTTCAAATCCAATAATACTTGACTTAATTGTATCGCAAATGTTAATGTGATTGGGTGAATTAGAGATAAATTAAACAATTAGATCACCTAACCACATCCATTTATGTATAGATATGTTAATAAATGTATTATTATAACATTTATCAATAAATTTCAACACCCCCAAGATTTTGCAGAACAAAAGGTTAACCTGAAGATGGGCATCAATAATACTCTACCAACTCATAATGAAGTGCTATAGAAACCAGTTCCAGAGATGGAAAACAGGATTTGTTGTTGTACTGTGTAAGGCAGCCAGCCACACCCACACAAAACAAGCATTCAAACAGGAAGTTCCCCTTGATTGCTCTTGTAAGTTCTTTCCACAAAAAAACTCATAGAACAGTTTTAAATTAAAATCCAAGGAGCACATCAGTGCAGAGGAATACCTCCTCCTGAATATTCAACCTCCTGAAAATTAAACAGAAAGCAATCGATGTTAGAGAAGACTATAAACAGAACCTAGAACAATGATTTAAAACCTGGTCCGAGCCCAGTCGAGGCTTACCCCAACATCAGTATAACGTTTGGATCAAGGTGAACCGTCGTCAGTTATACACCTTATCAATTGATAGTGTGTGTATGCCATTAGGCCAAGTTCATTTTTATATTAATATAATTCAGCTTTTTTATTAATAATTAATTATGAAAATTTGTTTTAAATATTATTTTTAGTATTTATTTAAACAGTACACCAGTCTGAAAACCGGTTGAACTGGACCAACCCTTTCACTGGGTGAACGTCTGGTCCGACTCTAAAAACATTGACCTACAATATACAAGCAAACCATCCAACATTTTATGTACACATAACAAAAGCATGCTAAACATCCTCAGCAGACCACACAACCTTTCCCAATGCTTCTTTCAATTTTGACATGTAAAGAGGAAGGTGATTTGGGGTAAGGGAGAAAAATTTAACCTGAGCAGGTGGTAATGATGAAACCCAGTCTGATGCATGTGTTGGAAGAAGCCCCAACGTGTTAAGCTGCCAAAGTCAAATAAATTAAGTGTAAGAACAATATTTAGCTCCTCAATATTTCAATTTCAGAAACATTTACTCAGTCAAAATTTTAAAGGGAAAATGAATCTTACCTTCCAAACACCCAGTGCTAAACCTCCCAAATTAAGGGCAATGAAAAGCAACTTAGGCCCCAAAAGATCTACTTTACTGTCTTTGTAAGGCTCAAAAACTGAAAATTCAAAGTGAATGAAGAACTTATGAAAATGATTTGACATTTGGAAGCTCAAGATGCCAATCATCAAGTACACATTTGGTAACAATGAAAAATTCCATCATGACCAACAGGATAAGAAAAATAAAACAGATATATAAAAGCACTAGGGAAACTGTTCGCATATGCTGATATTCCATAGATAGTCTTTTGGTAGCCACTAGAACTTCAAGTGAGATGCAAGATTAAAGGATGAACTTGTGCACAATTTTAGTAAAAGAAATATATCTCCTCCAATATTTTACAAGAAAACAATAGTTATTCAGTCAGATCCAAAATTGAGACAAACAGAAAAATGCTCTTATTAGCATTCCCTATCCACAACTTCACCCTCTACCAAACACTGGTGAATATCCAACAGATCTTATAAAAAGCCTTTTCAGAGCGCAAGCAGAGATAAGGAGGCATCCATTGTGGACACAGAAACATGGTAATTTCAATAAATGCAAATGGCATGATTTCTTCCTACTCTCTTTCATAACATTTTATTCACTGTACAACAAAATATGCTCACTGCACATTGAAGAGCCCTGGAACATCGATAAATACTTCATGGAATAAAAAGAGTTGCTTCATAAAAATTAAGAGCATTGTGGTTACCCTTTCCAACTCCTTGAAGAGCACTTATAGGTTGCCAGAGAGCTGAAAAAGTAATACCAATGCTGAAAAGATGTACAGTGCTTCCGGCCATCCACATCATAAACCCCATCATCAGTAAATTCTTTAAAGGAGCTTGTGCCACTTCCCAAGCTTTCTATATATAAATAAGAAAATTAATATCACTAACAAACAACAACGCTTTTGATCAAATTCCACAATAATCACAGAATTTGAATCAGTTAACACACAAATCCGAAAATAAAGTCATGAAGTAAGCTTGATTTGTCTAACCTAAAATAAACAGAGTTGGATAAATCAAGTGGAAATTTAGTAGTGAACCTAATTAAACAAACAATAATACTTATGCGCTAACAATGAGTGAAAACATAGATACAAATATTGACATATAATCATGTGATTGAATGATTTTGAATTAAAGAGAAAGTAACATTCTATCTGTCACGTAATGACACGTTAATACTCGTGATTTTCCTAAGATTGCTAATGAGTCAAGCCGGTTGCATTTGACTTGTCTTGAGTTGGGCTCAACTTGATTGTTGTTGAACTGAGTTTGAGCTCAAACGGCTCAAATCTTCTAGTTGAGCTGAGCCCGAGTTCACTGTTGCTCGGCTCGAGTAAATTTAAAATGAGGCACTTCTACTTCTAAATTCTTACAAGATTTCCTGCAATTTTTCAAGATGAGCTCAAGTCTTCACTCTCACTCGTTGAGCTCGAGCTCAAACAAAACACTACTCGGCTCAGCTAATTTACACCCCCTCGTCTGTAACCACTGTAAAGTCTAAACAAAATATAAGACGAGGAATTTGTATTACCTGAGCCTTCCAATTAGCTTCGGCATCTTTCTTCTGGCGACTGGTGGTTGAATCATCCTAATAAGATTACAAAGCCATTAATTGAATTTTGAAAAAGAAACTAAAGACAAAAAAAAATCAAAAGAATAAAAAGAGATCATAGAGAAGAGAGGGAGAACCTGGTCTTGAGAAGCACGAGTGAAGCCAGGAGGATCAGGGATCTCACGTGAGGAAGGAATGGTTGAATTGTCAGTGAAATCAACGGCCCATCTTCTCCCCGATCCCATCACTGCTTTACCCTTCTCCATTAGATTCGATGGAATTCACTGTTCTTCGTCGTCGGATTGGAACTCTTTTTTTTTTCCTTCTTTTTTCGCAAGACGACCTTTAAACTTAGGAGCGGGCCAATCAATGCTAATAGACCATTTGGATTCGGACTCCCATCAACCCGGATCCGGACCGGTCTATTTCTGATTTGCTAAAACGTTTAATTGGGATTAGAGTATAATTATAATTATAATTCCATTACAAAATTCTTTGGAAAAATATATCTTCTGCTATAGTTGGGTTGAAATTTAGGTTGATTATTGTCTTAATTATATATTTCATGGCCTACTATGTTTTTGAATAATTTGGTTCAGTTCAACTCATTTATAAAAGGAGTTCGAATTCGAGTCCAGCCCTAGACATGGAAAAAGGTAACAACATTTTGAGATTCCTTCTACAAATTGACCAAAACAAGGCTTCTGCTTCTTTCATGGAAACAAATTTTGACCGTACAGACAGAACCATGTCACTGGAGTTTGCTGTTGTTCGTTCCTTATTCACATTTTGCATTATAATAATAAGAAAGACAGTACTTGTTGCTTCAAAATCCTTGTGTATTTTACATTCTCATTCAAGATTTTTACACTAAGATGCTTGCTGCTGCTGCTACTGCTACAATTCTCCCTTTGCAGAAAACTTGTTTGATAGATTGGCTATAATGAAACCTGCAAACACCTGAATCCAGTTTACAGCTTCATCAGTGAAGTTTCCATTTCTCACCTATTGACAAGGAAAAAAATGAGGCTACCTGAATGCATCCAAGGATGTAGATCGCAGAATAGTGCCGGCCGTGTATAACCATGTCGGCTAACATTGCGAGGGGTATCGTTAAGGACATGCCAAGCGTTGCAACCAATGGAGTTGTCCAAACCACAGAAACGGCCCTGGATTCATTTTTCACTTCAGAAAATGCAACATTATGGTTTTCAGAACTTCGATATATGGAGGATGTTTGTACATACCATAAGTAGTCTGAGAGAACACTCCCCACCAGGCCAGTGAACAGCACAGCTTCTCCGACAGATGTTGAATGTGGAAACTCGAATGGAGGCTCGAGTCCTGCTGCATTCAGCGGCCATACTACATAAAAAATGACATTAAAGCTAGATATTTCAAACAACATACTAACTATTGAAGTTTGTGCGCTATGGTGCAGTTATTGAACTATTTGTCCTTTAAGTTTCAAGTTACTTACTAAGCCACCAAAAACCAAGAAGGCAGAAGAGACCAATATATCCAAAGAACTTTTGCACGTCAACTTTATCTCCTTCAGACCCGGCAGATTTTTTGAGCAGCACTGCAATAATAGAAAAGTTAAGTATCAAGCAGAAGATTTGGATACACCTGCAATTATTGAAATTGCATATATCACTGCAACTCCTGTAAGAAATCATACCTGTAAATAATCCATATGAAATTGCGGAGAGAAGGCCGCAAATGTCTCCTGTAATTGAGTGCCTTCTAGACCTTGACAACATAGAAGGGAAAGAGTTTCAATAAGCGAAAAACAATTAAATATACTTGTCTTGTAAGCGGGATAGATAAGAGTGTATAGACAAATCAACATAGATATTTAGTACAAAAAAAGGAAGAAAGCTATGGAAAGCTTCATACAGATATTCAGGTAACATTTTCAACTCACTCGGAGATGCTTAGATATTCATCTGTTGCCCATGTTTTTCCAACTGTTGTCATTGCAACACCAACCATACTTATAAAAACAGCAACCACTTTTGGAATACTAATGGAGTCCTGGCCAAGAAGAGCTCCAAAGAAAAGTGTAAAGAGCCCCGACGTAGAAGTTAGGACAGTCGTACTTGCTACACTGGTATTGGCGAGAGCAGAGTTTGATAGATACTGCATGAAATTAAGGAATTAAAGTAGTCATATACTAAGTAAGGTGCAGCAGCATACCCTAACATTTCTCATAAAGTGGTTCAAAACAAGAAAGTGATGTTCAGAAAACCAAATGTAAGAACAAAAGACCATTATCTAATTAAACACAGCTTCAAGTTTTGTCCGAGTTATATTCGTGCACAATAATGCAACAAAACATTCATTCCAACCGAACAAGGATCAGATACATGATCCTCTTCCTGCATTCTGACCTATCTGGGGTCATATCTTCTGTAGATTGTACAGAATATGTCTTTCAACAATTTAAGCTCTGTTTATACAACAGATTAAAGTGCCAAACATATTTAATGTCAACTACTCAAGAGCCGCGTACTACACGCAATAATGCCTTATTTTTCCCCAGGCAAACTTCTATACAAGGGCCAATGATTTCAATAGAAAATGATATGAAGATGAATCTTGTTACCTCTGTTAAAAACCATATTGGAGAAAGATATAAACTGCACTTGACAATTTCCCATGAATGAAGATAACTGCTGTGTTCAACCAAGGGTGGCTCATCCTCCTCATTCTTTGGGAGCAAAGGCCATCCCTCTTCCCTTTCACTAAGATATTTGGCACTAATTAGACTCCTTTGCAGATCAGTTTCTGAACCGTCCTGCAACTCATTGGCTCTAAGAGGAATATCAAGTCCAGTAGAAGTGCTTGACACAGGCATGTCATGAGAAAATTTCTTAAGAACTGTTGCCCCCAATAAGCTGCATACACAATCTTTCAGAAGTGCTATGGGCAAATAAATTACCATGAGAGACACCCCCAGATATGTAAGTGCGAATGGCTGTCTATATTCTACAAAGATTTTCTGCAGGAAATAAGAAATTGAAATTATAAGTACTTAATCATGGACTGCCAATTTAAAAAGAAGTCAGAATTCAGGATGTCTGTCATATAGATATCACTCATGGCCACATAAGTCAACTTCACAGCTATTTAGGGCCTTCAGCATATTGAATTTTCAATACCAAATCACCAATTTTAAATGTAAAATAAAACTTCAAACATCTCAGCCTCAGTTCCCATTCATAGTAACAAATCATCAATAAATATGAAAAACAAATCCCAAAAGAGACTTTTTAAATCCCCAATTCCCAGAAGATTGATTGTTCTATGCAAATTACACAAGCACACATAAAAAAGAAATATGAGAAAGAGAAAAGGAACATCCAAAATGCCAACTTGATTTCACTTTCTTGGAAACCAAACAATGGAATAAAGAGAATAGACAAAGAAAAAGAAATCAGATCATGTTTATATCATACCTGAGTAATCTCTGCAGAGGTGACCCATATAAACACAACACTACCAATCAACCCTAACCCAGCGTTGTATTTCCAACCCATCACCCACCACACTGTCAAAACTCCACAAACTCAAAGCTCAACTCAAGCTATGAACTGGGTAACAGTTTGTGCTCTTTTTTTTTTTTTTTTTTTATGCTATAAAATATTCATGTTCAGATGAAATTTTCTATGCACCTCATTCCAAACAAAATATCCAAAACTCAGAATAAGATGCCAGGAAATTATCCCTTTTTTGTTATTAAAAATGAAAAATTGGTGAATATCAAAGTACCAAAGTTTGATCAAGTCTGCAGCTCTGCATTGAAATTTGCAGTTAAAAAGTTCCTCTTTTGTTATGTTTGCGTTGGTGATGAACAAAGTTAGACACTGACAAGTGTTGATTGAGGTGGCATGGGATGAGACTTCAATGCGGTGCTGGATTTGGCGGGACCAACGTGATCATGCCACGTCAGTGTTAGGTACACCGTTTCCGGACCAAGCTGACGTGGAATAGAGTCTGAAGCAACTTTAAAATGGAAAGACATGCTTATCATCATCATCAATTTGTTAAAACAGTGCAATAAACAGGGAGTTAAACAAGATTTTATCTTGCCCATTTGCCACGCAAGCAACAAGATTTTTGCACCAAATTCCTTGAAGGAAGGTAGGCGTGGATTCGATGGAATTGGCTTGGATTTTAATGTATATTTGGCTTGAATAAACTATACTCAAATTAAAGTTTTCGTTAAAATTAGATTCAAATCAAATTAATTTAAATTTAAAAATCTATTTAATTTCGTTTAAATTCATATAATTTAATTTGAATTGAATTTGAATCAAATGATTCACTTTATTTTTAAAATTAAATTGAATTCAAGTTAAAGATAATTTAATTTATTCTAACTTGTGAGTCAAATAGATGACTATTCAATTCAAATTTGACTCATAATTTGATTCGAATCATGTCAAACAATTATTAAAACTTTATTGTTTTATCCATTATTAGATAAAACAACATCGTTTTATTAATCTGTCATAAATTTAAATCACAAATTCAAATTAGAAATTTAAACTAAAATCAAATTGAATTCGGATCAAATCATTTTATTCAAATTGAACTTAAATCATTCTTAAATTTTTAGCTCAATGAATTCGAACTAAACGATTTCTAATTCAAATCAAACTTGAGCCAAAAAGTGTTTAGATCTGGTTTGTTTCAAATCCACCCCTAGCTTTCATGACAATTCTTCACAAAAGTTTTTCTCTAACAATGCTCTGGTCATTCTTCTTCTCCTTCTCTAACAACTCATTATGTTCTCTGATATCATTATTCACCATTTAAATTGATTCAAATTTGAATTTGAGTTCATCATTTCAAATTCAAATTAACCTTTATTTAGACTCAACTTAATTCGAATCTACCCTACAAATAGGAGTCCACGAGCATATAGTAACGAATGTTGAGTTGATCTTGATGATTGATGGCAAGATCAACTCTACATTTGTTTATCGAGTTTGAGGTTTTGTTCCTCTGCTTCACCCTCATTTAAATTGATGTAGAAAAAGATTTGGAGCCAGAATCAGCTGCTGTTAGCTTTACCTTCACATTCCATTCACCAGATCTGTTGCTGGTGACCTCCATTGAAGCAATAACGGAAGGATTCATTACGAGGGTATGACTTAAAATGTATATAAATCAATGCAATCAAACAAGGTAGAGCATTGGCTCGTCATGCCAGGTCATATGTAATGCATATATCTAACTAGATGAACTAGATTTTTCCCAGTCAAACTCGTTCAACCAATCAATCCGTTCCTTTTATGCAAAAACTTGAACATTAACCGGCCATCAATCATCTTGAGAAACATGGCAACATTAAATTAAGGTGAAAATTGTAAAGGGTTAATGTTCTTGTTTGTAAGTAAGAGTTTCAACTTTAATGTTGAACGGATCTTAGACAATGCAGGTCATAAATATTTCGCTGTGGCAGAAAAGGAAGCTATAAGGACACAGTTCTTAGTTGAAACTTATTATTGAAGAAAATCTGTATACAACCATAAAAAAAATTGCCTTTAGCCATGACAGTATTAGGCCAGCTAAAAAATCTTCAAAACATATTGCAAATAAGATGACCTATTTCCATTAGCCTATTTTGCAGCATACTAAGGAACAAATTGCATGTTGGCTTTCACCAAAGAAGTTAAAAAGATAAAAGAAAGAGAGGCATTGTAGAAACAGTATTTTCTTCTCATGTAATCATATGATCAAGCAGTGCAATGAGGGTCTGATAGGAAGTTCACCTGTATGACCAAAAATTTTCACATTGCCACAGAAGAAGTGCGCCAAATATGATAGAGGGTGACAGAGCTATGCCACACATGAACACTGTGGTACAAAATTTCTTTCTCTAACCAGCTCGTGAAGGTCCTCAACAATCTTAAAAACAGCATCCGGTCTTGCCAGCTTTAATGCATTTTGTGACATGGCCTTGAGTTCATCTACTTTTGGTCCAAACCACTGTGCAACAATACTAGCAATCTCCTTCGGAGACTTCGAAAATTTTCCGCATCCATTTTCAACCACGTATGGAACATTGCCAACTTCCTGTAATAGCGAGGTAATGGTGTGAGAACATGCTTTTAGGAAAATAGGATTACAGCATAAAGTGATGAATGCATGAATTGTTAAAGGAAACGGCTAAAAATTAGTTAATATCAATATTAAATATCTCTAACAACCCCTGCAATCTTGACAAACAACATTGTGGGCAGAAAGTGTAGATGGAAACCAAAACAGGGAGGTGGACCATATAAACACAGGATCAATTTTACGTGTTGGATACAAATCATCTCCATTTCACTTTAAATTACTATGGAAACCATTGGAAGAAAGAACACCTTACAACATGCATGAGAAAGCATTGCTAAGTGATTTGCCACTGAATCAGAACCATCCATTAGCAGTCTTCCTCAGTTTGCAATTTACTTGTCCCTCTTTTGTAATGATGCAGATTTTACAAAATTTCTACCATAGTGATGGACGGAAACAGGGAACTTTTTTAATATCTCAGATCAATTTTAGCATAACTGAGGTGACAAAGATGTAGGAGACATAGGGCAACACTTAGGTGTTGTTATAGTAGGACATGTTAATTTGGTCTCGCTATAATATGGCATGTTAATTTGGTCTCGCTATAATATGGCATGCTAATTTGGCCTTGCAGCAATCATTTTCAAACTTGCACTGTCGGCATTTATAATAGATTTCAAGCTGAGTTGATGTGTATCAAGGAAGTTAGGTCTGTCTAACCTAACTTTATAACAGAACAGATATATCACACACATGCAAAACACATGAGAGCCTTACCTTACAATTCACATTGCTAGCTAACCAGAAACAGATATTAAATCCAATCAAACAATTAAGAGTAAAATATAATAATAATCCCTAAAAAAAGAGAATAGTTATATCAAACTTACTTGCCCAGCTATGTAATCATTCAAAATTATAGGGAGGCCTCGTATCATTGCTTCTGCAATAGTCCCTGGGCCAGCCTACAGAACAAAAAAAAATTATTAGATGGCTGATAAGGAACTATAAGGAAATATCATCACTATCACAAGAAACTTACCTTTGTAATAATGCAGTCACAAGCACCCATGCATTCCTCCATTTTAGTGACAAACCCTTTCACCTGTATGATGAGGTAACTACATCAATTTCTTTGATAAACACAACAAACATGTGATAGTTCAGAAGTGTAACGCACATATGTATATTGAAAGAAGTTGTAGATGAAAGAAATTGTTTGTTTTGAAATCCAAATGGAGTTTAGATACAAAGAAAAAAAAATCTACAAACAAAAAGTTGCCAGAATATTATTTCAAATATAAAAAGTGAGACAAGACGTTGAACAGTTAAAATTAAGGAAAACTATGGTTGAATTTGTAGAGACTAAGCTAATACCTGAACAGGAATTTTCCAATCAATTGAAAGCAGTTGGTTGGCAAGCTTTTTGTTACGTCCACATATCACAAGAACCTGACCTATTGGTTCACCAAGATTCTCATCATATAATGCATCCCCCAGTGCCCGAGCAGTAGCCTCAATGGGACCCATTCCTTCCCCTCCTCCCATCAGTAACACAGCAGGAAGATCCTGGTCCATTCCTAGTTCTCTCCTTAATTCAACCTAAAGTTATCATGAAACTTAAAGTGAGTTAAAGATTGTTAATATCATTTGCTAGATAACACAGCAGCAGCCTTCAACAAATTCAAAGTAACTATAAAGTGCAACAAATGTCCCAGAGACATATCAAAGAAAAATGTCCAGACATTATGGGGCACTGCCACGTCACTTGTAAGTGAAAAGGGCATTATATTTAAAATATTAATCTCTCTTAGACATAACCAACCTTAGGCCGAACAGGTTTCACAAATGAAGGTCGAACAGGAAGTCCATAAACTTTAATTTGGGAGGGCTGCAGTCCAGCTTTCATAGCCCTTTTGGCTACATCTGTTGTTGGGCAATAGCATCTTGTTACAAGCTTGTGAAACCTACACAAAGGGACACTAATGATTAAAATCATGCAAAGGATTGTAAATGAATGAGAATTATATACTGTAGATGAATAACTGACCATGTAGGATGGCAAGTGCTTAAATCTGTAATTACTGTAGTAAAAACTATCTTCTTCAAAAGGCCTTTAGCTCTCAGAATACGAAGTGGAACATGTTGCATCAATGGATGTACACTAATAATAATGTCGGGTTGGTATTTCATCAATCCTTTCGCAACTTCCCTAAAAGAACAACAGCAGATTAGATGAAACAAAACCATTCTTTATAATAAGTCAACTGCTAAGTTCTGTATTAACCTTGTGAACATGTTTTATTAATCAAAAGTTGTTCAATGATATCCAACCATAAATACATATAACTCAAACGCATCCATAAAAAAGCCTCACCGAGCTATGAAGGTTGAAGTTGCAGCAAAATTAGATTGATGAATAACACGCGGGGCAGTTCCATAATATGTCATTTTCCACAATGAACCATGCTTTACCAAGAAGTTATAGCTTCTCGGCAATTGATTAAAAGGCCATGGCGTATGATCAGTCCACAAATCAGTAACAAACACCTGCCACGCACACTCTTTAACATACAGCAAATGATCAACAAACGCATAATTAACACACCCACTAATCCTTTCTTCTAAGTCTCTCAATTGGCTAATGAGAAATATAAATTTTGAAATTCAATCTGACCTGATATTCGTCACCAAATTTCTCATTAAACGCAGCCTTAATAGCTTCAGCGGAAGCTCGGTGACCACCACCTGTATCACTCATCAAAATCAAGACTTTTTTGGGGTTCTCGTTCTCTACAACATTCACAGGCAAACCTTCACCCTCCAAAACGCCACCATTTTCATCTTTGAACCCGTTGCTCTCGCTAGAGCTAAGCGAAGCGAACCCGAACCCAATTGGGATTCTTTCACAGTGAAAGTTGATAACTCTATTGAAATCACTAAAAATTCTACCAATACTCGAACTACCGCTCGCTTTACAACCCAAACTCAACGAAGCAGAAACAACTTTGCGTTTCTGCTTTAGACCAATTGAAGACTTGAACGTGTCCAAACACAAAAAATTGGACTTGAAAGAAGAATACCCACCTGGGTTATCGTTAAGGAGTCCTGAATTGAAAGCGAAGCGACAAAATTGACGAACAAAATCAAATTTTGAAGTCGAATCTTGGGTTAAAGTCGAAGTATGATGCATGGTGAGAATTGTTAAGCAAAATTAATGATATTCTGAAAAAGAATAGGAAAAAAAAAAAAGAGAGAGAAATGAGTGATCAGTCTAAAACGTCTTTGTCAGGTAAAGAGTAAACAAGAGATTGCGACGAATTCGAGGCTGTAGAATAGAGAGAAAAATGAAATCTTGCAGAGAGATTTGTGGCCACAAAGAGAGGATTTAGGGAAGGAAGTAGATTCCGGGAAAATATAGCGAATGCGCTTTGTTGTCCTGCCCGTATGGCAATTTTATGAGGATTGAGTGTGGTTGGTGGCTTGAATGGACGTTGATTTGGATTGAATTTTTCGTCAACGAAAACAAAAAAAACAAAAAGCTTCGCTATTCTAAAATTGCGAGGAAATCAAGATATTAATAATAATTAATAAATGTAAAAATTCAGAAGTTTAAGTGTAATTTTTTAATCCGAATTTGAGTAAATTATTCTTGTATTGACAGCTTTCAAGCTTTGCTTAAATACAATTGAATCAAATTGACAACTCTAATTTAGAGAGATAACTCTACCGCCCTTCCAGCTTCAAATAATAACATTAAGACCCCCTCCCACTAAGGTTTTGAAAAATGTCATTATTGCCCCAAAATGTCCTAACTTTTTTAATATTGTGCACATGATTGAAGGATAACATTACGTACAGACAAATTTTTTTTATATATATATTATTTGAATACATAAAATAGGTATAAAATTAATGTGTATATAATTTTATTATCAATCAAAATATCGATGATTAAATAAGAACATAAATTAATGTGACAAACTCGTTTAAACGTAAAAAAAAATAAAAGGAAATTAACAAATGAGCAAACAAAAACTTATATAAGTCTTGAACACGATCCTTAAAATCTATTTCTATTTAATTAAACTAGAAACAAAAAGTTATATTAACAACATTATCCTAATTTAGTATAAAATAATAGCTTTTTTTTTTTTTTTGTTAACACGAAAAAGAAAAAAGGAAAATGATCTTATAAATCCTAAGGAAATGTATTATCTTGAAGAGTTCTTCTTATTGTATATGAGTAAAGTTGTATCTGCATTTCTAAACGATTTGATGTATTTAATCAATAAACATTCTAAATTTATGTCCTTGATTTTGAAGTGTGGGACCAAAATGATAAATCCAATTTTCTATGGACCATTCTGATATTATGTTCATTTTAGTTTACCCCATTTTCTCAGGGTTTCCGAGTTTTTCCCTGAAGTTTTAGTAAAATACAAAGTCATCCAGTGTTCCAGATGGTAACGGACACATGGAAACAATTTATGACTTTACCACAATACCCTTTATGTAATCACAAGCCCTAAATTTAATTAAATTCCATAATAAAATTTCAATAAAATAAAACGGGAAACAAAGAAGCTTATTGACCTAGTTTAACTACCAACTTAATAAATCACGGAAAAATTATTCCGACTATTTACGATCAAAATCTCTCACTTCAATAAAAACATGTAAAAAGACCTTAACATATATATATATTCAAATCTATTTTACAAGAATAATATACTTTAATACATAATTATTTTTGAAATTAATCAATAGTTGTGTGAGCACTATGTTTTGACCAATAAATAGGGTCATATTCAACCAATTGTATTATATATGAAATATGTAAGAAGTTTTACAAATTCAAAGGGCATTATTGTAATAGTGCTACCCCATTTGTTGGAGAGGGTCAATGGCAAAAATATCACATGTGAAATACATGCATTAATTTATTTTGTTTACTAATTTTGGCCATTATCAATAAAGGTAAAAAATTTAATTTAGGTCATAATTAAAATCTGTTTTAAATATTATATTACATTATTTAAGAATATTTAGTAACAATTTGATTATTGGACAAATTATCATCATAATGTTACGATAGTATTATATGATTAAACATTATTTTAAAATTTTAATTATATCATATTAATGTTATTAATTTGGTAAATTAACCTATAAACGAACCTTTTAATTATATTTTATTGAGAAGGTCTATATGCCCAATTGGCTAGACCAAACAGAACCCATATCAAAACATTGGTTGTGTGGACTCTGCCAGAAGAAGCAGAAGAAGATGATATAGCAGCATGTGAAAAACATGCAATAGCCTAATAGTAGAAGCAATAGCATTGCAGCCCATGTGGTGCATGAGTCATACTTGTAGAGATTTGGAAAGTTGAAGCCTCACCGTCCATTACCACCTTCTTCCCAGTGCTTTTTCTGCCTGCCCCAGTCTTTGTTCATTGTTTCACATTTACTATAATAGAATTGGGCCACGTTAGTCTCTGCACCACCAAGCTTTCTCATTGACCATATTGTTACTCAACAGGAGAGACTCCTTAGAATGAACCATTGTGGTCGGTAAATTTTCAAGGAAAAAAACGTGTACTGAAATTACCATTGAATTTGATTCAAATTGTTTAAATAAGTATTTGAGCTTAAATCGAATAAATTGGGTTCAAGCAAATGATTGGACTTGTTTTCATAAAATATGTCTAATTTAGATTAAATCTAGAGTTAAATTATTTTTAATCAAATTCAAATATTAATTTATTGATATCAAATTGACTTTTTGGAAATTGAGTCAATCTATTCTCAAACTAAATTTTATTTAGGTTTGAATCTGATTGAATTTAATTTTAACTGAAATCGATTCAAGTTTAAGTCTAATTTTGTTGTTGATTTCCGACTCAATGAATTTGGAAGCCCAAAGCGAAGATGGGTTGGATTTGGATAATAAAAAATTGTTGGTGGATCTAATTGGATTTGAATATCTTGATGAGGTATAAGAATGTTTAGCTTTGACCTGATTTGTCCCATTCCCTGATAATATATAATTATGCATAATAAGGAGGAATAATATTTTTTTTATTCAAAAGATTAAATTTTATTTTTTGTTATTGAAGATATTAAATTTTTAATTTTTTTTATTAAAAGAATCAAACTTTTAAAATGTTTACAAACAACGAATCAAATTTCTACTATTTATATTTTAATATCTAACTTACTATCGATTTTTGTTCTTCGATGATTATTCTTCAACAATTCTTCATTGACAATTTTCTTTTCTTTTAGTGATTTTTCTTTTTCATCAATGATTTTTCTCTTTATCTTGATGATACTGTTTATCTTATTTGGCATATTGTTCACTAATTCAATTCATTCTAAATTGGATTCAAATTTAAACTAATTCAATCTATTCTCAAACTGACTCTTGTTTGACCTAAGTTTGATTCAAATCCACTCACGGGAGCATTTAGTAAATATTTGGAAACCCCAAGCCCCTTGTTTGTCAAGAACGGGCTGATTTTGGGCCGGAGAAAGCCCCCACCGCACCGTCAAAATTGTGGTAAAATCAGAAACAACGTCGAAAGAAGGAAAAAAGTGGGCCAAAAACACCCGCCCATTGTAAAACTCGTGCGTTGTAGTACTTATCTTCTTCTTCGCTTTGAATACGAGGGAAGCCAACCAAACAATCTGACTTCTCCGTCATTAAGTTAGCCAATTTCAAATTTTCTTTTCATATAATTAAAAAAAATCTTTTTAGAAGCGAAAAAAAAAAGAAAAAAGATGAAGAGCGGTTGTTGTACTTGTACCTGTAGATTACCCGTTGCTGTTGCGAAATTACCAATAAGGATGAGCTCTGTATCGTTACCTTCAAAAGTATCCATTTGGTTTGCGGTTGTGCCTCGCGGTACAAGTCTGTCCAGCACGAGGCGGACCGTGGATATGAATTCTAGGGTGGTTTTCGGCGGTGCCAGAGCTTCTATGGTTGATTCTTATGAAAGTTCCTCCGATTTCGCTAGGCGTATCGAACAAGCTTGGTTAATCTCTCAGGTATTATTCTTGTCAAATTTAGGCTGCTTGAAAATTGGAATTACAGCCTTGTTCTGTGTAGAAACGAATAGATTTGCATAATTTCATTTCAATGGAGAATAAGCTGATGAGGACAGGATATTGAATCAGTAACATTAGGGCTGGAAACTTCTTGGCTTCAACTTGAGATAGCTTCTAACTCGAGCTCTAGTTGAAAAATTAATGTAAACTTCATATCTTATGTATTTATCAATTAATCTGGAATTCAAAAGTTTTAATGGTGCAAATGCAAGATTTTAAACCTTTAATAATTTATAGACATTTCAATTTAGCCGACCAACAGTAAACTTAAACTCAACCTGAGTTGCTCTACGAGTAGGTGGGCTTGTTTGTAGTCCTAATTGACATTATGTAAGCTTTGTTGCAAAATTATGGAATTCTTTTTGGAATGATAACAAACAAGTTGTTTTTGCTCTGCTTAAAGCATTAATGTTCGTGGGATGAACACTCTGCATATAGAGTGAATTCTGGGAACTACTCATTATTGTATGTTATTTGGTGCATTAAGGTATGCTATATTTTTGTTTTCTGATGTACATAACATTCACGGTGCTTGCACGTACAGCAACCGACGCCCATTTCTTGTTCATCTTGCCACTCAAATGGACATATCGAGTGCAAATGGTGTGGGGGTACAGGCTTCTTTATTCTTGGTGATAATATGCTGTGCCAAGTTCCTTCCAGGAACACTACTTGTGTGATATGTGCAGGAAAGGTATGTTAATACTTAGATGACTTAATATATGCATTGTTTTTTGTCATCAATAAAACTTTGTGCACTTATAATGATACCATGTGAATATGAGTTCATACAAATTTTTTCCTTGTCTTGATTCCACCAGGGTTCAATGTGTTGCTCTGATTGTAAGGGAACAGGATTTCGTGCCAAATGGTTGGGGGAGCCTCCTATGTCGAAGTAGCGGCCAACTTTTGACATAGATGATTGTAAGAGATATCAGAGGTGGTTTTCATTTGTTTTGCATTTCTGTTGTAGAGAATTATGATCTACTGATGATGATGATACTTACAGCTTCTTTGGATGCAGAAGACAGACACACCATATATTAATTTCATTTGTACTTAAAAGTCACTTCTGTTGTATTATTTGAATTCTTGTAATCTGAATTCTTTTGGGCCCTTCAGTTTTTGAAGACAAGTTTCAGTCCTTATCTATAGGCTCTCATTTGTATATTATGCGATCTGCATATTGTTCTTCCTACAAGTGGTTATACTGTTTGTTATTGAAACAGATAACGGAATTAATTGAACTGTGAGTGCAGCATTTTTCATCTCTCTCTGTTTCCAGGAATGAGAATTTAATAGAAAAGGTTAAACATATAAACCAAAAGTAAACCTATGAAAGCAAAAACAACATATAGCCAAGAAGCCCCTTAAATTGGTAGAATGGTAGCTATCAAACATCACTAGCCGAAGTCTACACATGGCATGTAAATTAAAGTTTAGAAGCAGGGGAAATAGGAGTGAATCAGAACCTAGCCGATCCTGAATAAGAGCCAGCACTCTTGGTCAATGGCCAACAAAGAGTAGTTATTTGTATTCCACGTTTAAATGATTCTGAAATCCTTAATTCATCATACCTTGTAGCAAGAAAATACTATATTTGGCACTGATAAAGATCTGTATGCTGAGGCTGCTCAGTTGCTTTCAACTATCGCTGAGAAAAGTAATTTGTTAACATCCTCAGAATCCGAGTCATGATTCTCATCTCCTGCAACAATAAAATAGTAGTGATCAAATATTGCTATACAGAATTTTGCCTTGAGATTCAAATCTGACTATACTACAAGTGGTCCTCAAACAAAAACTTGAGGAAATCTACTTCTATCTATGGATGGATTCAAATCGAATTTGAACCAATTCAAACAAATCAAACTCGTGTTGAAGGGGATTAGCTCATTGAGCTCGGCTCTAGATCAACGTCTAGCTCCTAGTCAGCGATTCTTCTTTATCCCCTTTTTCAATATTATTGTCTATTAATTTAAGTGAGTTGAACTCCAACTAACTTGTTTGGCCTTGGCTCAATTTGACCACACCGGCTCAATTTGACCACACCCCTCCTACTATCCTCCTAACTAAATTAACAAGGTGAACAAGAACTCCAACATATCACTCATGACTCAGCATCTCAGACTATGATTACAGCATCTACTGCACACTGAAATTCATCTGAATTCTATATCTTAAATAAAAAAGCTTCCTTTTGCAGGAATTTAACACCATAATTGTGCATAATCCAGAATTTCATAACTCCTCCACAAAATTACGGAATGCTATTGGAGTCGATTACCACCACCAGGAATAAATACAGATTACAGAAACCAGTTGTAAATCCTTACCTGTTCTTGATCTCACTTGAACTGTCCACTCATCAATAATCTGCACGAATAAAAAAAAATCCAAAGTGTGATGAAGTCGTATTCCAACCTTACAGAATAATGGATAAAGTGAAAGTGAGGAAGTAATCATAAAATGATATAAGAGAAAATTTTAGACTTTGATTCATGTTTGTGAAGCAAAAGCCACCCAGAAGATATATCTTCTTGGGTAGTCTGTTGTGAGGGAAGCTACATTACAGTTTGATCTTGGTTGCTTGCTGGCAAATGGTGTACACACTTCAGACACCACTTGGAAAATAGTCAACCTTCCACATCAGTACATTGATAATAACAAATGCTTTAAAGTCGACAATTTCAATTACCTAGACACTCCATTTCGTTTCCATTGAGATGAATGTTACAACATTTTTCATGATGAAAGACAACATAACTCACCATGATGGAAGCCTTGGACTGAATTAAGTGTATATATTATGCTACATATCAAAAAGTAACTCAGCATATACAAATAAACTCTTTAATCATGAAAAGAACATGTGAACATTTAACTGAATTGTACCAGTTTGCTTCCCATGAAGTTGAACTCATAAGTTTGCTGTGGTAATTAAAGTAATGCTGACTTCTGCTCATCATTATCTTTCAAACTTAGGGGTGTTTAGGCTTGAATAACAGTAAAATATAGGGAGGAGGGTCAAGAAAAGGAAACAAAATCTAAGGGTTAATATAAACTTTAGGATTTATATTCATATTTTACATATACAACCATAAAAGCTTTTCAAAGTCAATTCAACCCCGTGATCCCTCCCTCCGTCACTCTTTCATAGTCATAACTCCATAATCATTTGATGCTGCCTTTATGTTAAAATTGTAGCTTCAAATGCTAAGTCATAATTTAAAATTACAATATAACTAGAACTATTAGTTGTCCTGAGAATAGAGTTTTGCTAATCATAATATATAAATTAAAAAACAATTAAAACTTGTACCTCCTTGAAGCTAGCAAATGCAGGATCTTCAGGCTCACTAGTAACAGGAATGTCGAGGGAAGCTTGCATCTTCTGCACTAAACTTCTGTTCCCAACAAGAGTCGTTTGTGCCTTATCAATCAAATCCTTACAATGAAATTAAGAACCGAGATCAAACCTTGGCATGATCACCATGGAATCACTTTAAGAAAACATTAAAAATTAATCTGATAATTTGATATTAAAAGCAGTTTTTTAAAGCCTAGACTGTCCAGTTGAACTGGTTCAACTGGAATCAATGATCAGTTTGGTCCGGGTCAATTTATTCATTGGTCAGATTTGAACTGCACAAAAATCAAAGTGTGTTGCAGTTCAATTATTCCGTCAGTCCAGCCAAACCTTTAGCACGTTTTGTGAAATTTGGCAAGGTCTCAGCAATTGCAGGTATGCACCATACCAAACTTTGAGACTCGTTCTTGTGACTTATATCAAGTCCATCTAGCATGAAATATGCACTATATACCATCAGTTCACAATTATACTTGGTTTAATCCGCCAACTGGCGTAACCGGACCCAATATTTAAAGTACCTGTTTGGCTGCTAAGAGTTCGCGACACTGTTCCTTCAAAGTTGATAAATCTTCCTGTATTTTCTTTATCCGTAAAACCAGCTTCATTGGATTAGCCTGAATTTTACATTTAGAGAATATATTCATTGCACAAAAACAAAATAAAAATAAAAAGTATGCATTTACTTTTTATGGCTCACATTTTCAGGGTATACTTGCTGAAATTCTTTCTCGAGCTTGTGTTGAATCATATTGAGATCACGATTTGCTCTGGTTAACAAATTCACCAAACCGTCCGTCGCTTGATGGTTATGATGCCCCATCTTGTAGACTAAATTCATCAAATAGCATAAGCTCACAAAAGTCACAGAAAACTTTTGAATTTAGCTCCATTTACCAATTTTTTCAAAATCCATTCCTCTAGGGATTTTATTTGTATATAACAGAAAATTGAGATTCAAGGGCTTACTGGATTTCGGTTTCACTGCTAATACGGCAACGACGACGGACGACACAGTAAGAAGATTCTCTACAAGCGAGAACAACTTTTCTCGTTGGAAAAGTCACCGGAGACGACAACCTATTCCTCTTAGCGGCTAGTCGGAGCACCCTAACTTGTTTGGATCTGCTAGACTCCGGTTCAAATATTTGAATCACCGTGAGTCCACTAGGTTTAGATTTCAAATTCTATAACAGACAAACCTGCTTTCGTCAGATTGTCATTTGTAAAAATTGTAGTCATTTGCCGCCTCTTTATCAGTTTTTGATTTTTCTTGACCGAAAGTAAAAAGAACAAATGAGCTTGGACTTGCGCCTGGGCTGAGATACTGGCCTAACTTTAATTAGGATGAATTGGATTCTAATGGAATCGTATTAAACCCAGGATTGAATTAAACTTGGATTGAAATTACAACACTCAGTTTGAATTTATCTGAGACGTGGAGGCTCGTTGGTAAGATAAACAGTATTTATTAAAAAATTAAATAATATTATTCAATTAATAAACAATATTATCAAATTAACAAACAAATATATTTCAAATAAATTAAAACTCTAATTTAAAATTGATTTATTCGAACTACACTTAAAGTCAAACTGAGCCAGCCAGGATTGTATTCGCCTAATTTTAATTAGAACTAAATTTAAACTGCATTGGTTTAAACTTGATTATTAACTCAATTTGATTGAACTCGAGCCCAAGGAGTAATTTACTATCAAGCTCAAATATGAGTGTGAGTTTAGGAAAGCTTGAATCAAAAGGACCTTATAGCAATAATGATCAATTTAATATTATTTGATTATATTGAATCAAACTCAACTTACTTGACTTCTTTCAAATTGAACTTGGTTAGAAGAAAGCTCATCAAACTTGAAGCCAATTCTATTAAGACTAGTCAAACTTGAAGCTATTTTTTATTCTCCCACCTGGAACAGAGAGCTGTAAGTTATAACAACATCGTACGAGAAATTACAAGTTTCAAAAATGGCGAACGGAGAAGAGAGTTGTGAGAATCAGATGGGGCAAAGGAACTCTCTTGTCACCCTAAACGACGCCTTAGCTTCTGATCCCACCAATTCCAAACTTCTCGAGGTATTAATTTATTATTTTCTTTGATTATTATTAAAAATTAGCCATTGATTCATAACAACAACAATAATGAATTCTGCAACTATTCTTTAATCTCTCAGGTACATAAAGAGGTTATTCAGGTGATCAAGGATGACGCTAAGTAAGAGCTTCTTCACCTTAAATGTATTGGTTTCTACGAGAAGTTAACTGGCTTCTATGCGATTCAGATCCTATTATCGGTGAAGCCAAATCGATTGATTCGTCGGATGTTGAATTGGAACCGTTGACAAACGAAACCTACACTGTTGGATCAAGATGTAGATTCCACTACGACCGTGACCAATGGTATTATGGTCCCTAATTTTTTTCAAGCCTCAACTAAAGTGATCTTGAATTGATTTTTTAGATTCAAATCGATTACACTTCGTGCCTTGTTTGAATTCAGCATGCATTATTAGTGATAATGACTAGCGTAGTTGCACAGACTGTGTGGTTAAGAGAGATGCATCCATCTAGCAACCAACTGGCTGTTTCACTTAGATTTTCTCACTCACTTTTCCCTCTTCCACAATACATGGCTCCATTTCTTCTCTCTTCTCCACTCTTCTCAGCCTCCCTTTCGTCTTTCATCTCTTTCCTTTCTCTAACACCACATCATGGCTTTATCACTGCACCCATTTGTTTCTCTTCATTCCGGTTCTCTCGTCAAACCATTCCTCAAACATTCCTCCACCAAAACTTAATACAATCATAACCCTCTAGACACATCTTGAATCAACAATGTAGCATCCCAAGATTAGAAATGCCTTTTAAGGTAGAGTTTGGGGGTTAGATGTGAGAAATAATAATAAATTGAGAGTTAGAAGAGTTTAAGGGTGAGATAATAAGTTTCCAGAGCCTGTGTGGCTTGCGCATGATTCTCTTTGGGAGGTTTCTATCATGCGTAGTGCAGAAAATAAAGTTTATTCATTTTTCCTTGTGCACTCCCGTGCACTTTCACCTTGCACGCTCGTGCAGGTGTGTTGGAGGAAAGATATGAGAGTTATTAGGCTTTCTCACCCGCTTATTTCCCATTTTCCAGCTAAGTTTCATCTTGTTTTTCAGAGATTCCCAACCCTAGAGTTGACATTCAACATCCAACAGCTCCCAATCCAGCTAGAGAGAAAAGAAATTAACTTGATAGAGTTTTCAACAGCCATGGCAAGAGATAAGTGCTTCCTTACTTATTCCTTTAGTTTCCCAGCATGTATGTGATGTTGTGTGCTACGTGTTATGTTCCCAACATGCTTATGATTGATGTGAATGAGTTTATGTGTTGATATGTTGATGAGAAATTGCTTGAGATGATGATTTCCACCCATGAACCATCCTTGCTTATGCTTGTGTGTGAATATGTGAGAGAATAGATGATTTTCATGGTGGATTGAGATGTGGTTTGTGATGGATGAAATTGAAGCATGTTGTATGCTTATTGAAGTGTCAAAAATGCATGTTTGATTGAGATTTGGAGTGGATTCCTGCAAGTTTCAAGCATGTGTCATCGGTGTAGAGCAAGACACACGCCCGTGTGCTAAAGACACACGCCCGTGTGCTAGCGATGCACGCTCGTGTGCTTTTGCTTTTACAGGGACACGTTCGTGTGTACAAAGTGTGCACGACTTGATTTACAGAAGACACGCCCGTGTGTTATGAGGGACACGACCATGTGTGTGTTCTTTTAGTGTTAATGCGTAAATTTTCCAGAAGTGAGCACGACTGGCTGCACGACCAACACACGGCCCCGTGCGTTCCTATACACGCCTGTGTGCCTTTGCCATGCACACCCGTGTGTGTTCCTTGTATGCCTGTGTGTGTTCCTTGCACGCCCGCGTGCTTTGCCCACACGCCTGTGCACCAGCAGATTTTTTCAGGAAATGAATTAAAATGAAGCAGAATGCATGGGAAACTTATCTAATGGCTATAAATCAGATAAATAATGTTGCAAAAACATTTCTTAGCATGACATGTCAAGACATCAGCATGATAAAGGATCAAGGGATCCGATAACATTCAGTTTAGCATTCAAAACCCAATATTCGGGTTAGAGTTTTGGGTGAACTCGAGGGGGTATTTGTGGGATTCCAATCTTCTAACTGCGGTCGAATCGTCCAGTTTCAGCTTATTAGTCCAAGGACTAATATGTATTTTCAATTTTTTAGCATTTCGCTAGACTATTCAACCCATATGGTCAAGATATCGAATCTATGTGTTCATCAGCCTAGTCAACACAGGAGGTATTTTCGGATATGTATAGATTCAGATGCATGTATATTCAGTTTATATTCAGCATGACATGAGGTCATGACATTCATTTCATTGCATTATTCATTAACTAATAATGTAATCAAGAGAACAGACAAATAAATATCTAGTTATTTGAATGAGTAAGCGAATGTATGAATGTTAGGGCCAATGCCAGGTGTGTATTACGTTTTGTATGCTTGCTTGGGTTGAGGGAAGTAAGGATCGCTTACTAGGTGATTTTTATCACTCATTGTTTTCCTTCTTCCTTTCTTTTTAGGTATGTTTGGTGTTAGCGAGGAGCGGGTGGATCATGGCTGACAAGAAATGGCTCCATATCAATGTTTAGTTTGACCTAATGAGACTTATTGTAAATTTTATATTTACTCAGTGTATGTATGTATAGAAAAACAGTGTATATATATGAAAAGTGTATTTTGGGGCCACCACTGTACATTTAAATTTCAGCTTCCACTTATGTAATCAATAGTAGTAGTGTTCTTTTCGTAAGATTCCCGTCACGTATGTCAAAATTTTCAGATTATTAATAAAAAATAGAGAATTATTCAACAGTAGCAGTATACGTGGTGGCGGGTCCTACAAACAACATCTGCAAGAACTAACCTCTTAAAATGCCCTGCAGTTGCTGATATAATGTAGTATCCCAGGACTAGAAATGTTTTTTAGGCTAGAATTTGGGGTTAGATGTGAGAAATAGCAATAGATTAGGAGTTAAAAGAGTTTAAGGGTGAGATAGTAAGTTTTTAGAGCTTGTGTGGCTTGCGCATGATTCTTCTTGGGAGGTTTCTTTCATGCGGAGCGCGGAAAATGAAGTATCTTCATTTTCCCTTGTGCACTCCCGTGCATCCTTTGATGCATTCTCGTGCATCCTTGTAGGAAGAGAGAGACAGTAGCCTTTAAGTTTTTTTCACCTGTCCTTATCTATTTTCAGCAAAAATTTCCTTTTGTTTTCAGAGAATCCTAATCTTAGGGTTGATATTTAGCAACCAGCAGCTCTTAATCCAGCTAGAGAGTGAAAGAATTAGATAAAGAGGAAAATCCAAACAGTCATGGCAAGAGGTAAGTATTTCCTTGCCGCTTCCTTGAGTTTTCCAACATGTGTTTGATGTATGATAAAATATGTTTGTGATTCCAACATGCCTTGTGATTTCTATGTCTTGAATACATGTGGATATGATGGGGATGAAGTGAGTATAATGGCAATTCCTGCCCATGGATATGCTTGATGTGTATATGCATGCTTATGTGTTTAAATTGTAGTTTGGATGCTTAATTGTGATGTTGTGAATTATGTTTGAAATTGAGATGTGTTTACATGTTGTTTGGGTTGTTGGAAATGTATGAATTTGATTAATTATTGATTGGTTGAGTTTCGATCGAGATTCTACAAGTTTCAGGCATGTTTTATTAAAGTAGAGCATGATGCACGCCCGTGTGTCCTTGCACTTGTAGGGTCACGTCTGTGTGCACGTTTTGTGCACGATTGAATTTAGAGGGGGTCAAGACCTTGCATAAGCCAAATGTGAGAAAATGTACTAAAATTCCAGACCCTAGCTCGACCAGGTTACACGGTTACACGGTTACACAAAACCCCGTGTGTTATCACACACGCCCGTGCATCTCATCATGCACGCCCGTGCTCCAACAGATGCTTAGAAAATGAATGAGAAATGAAATATAAAGCATGAGAAACCTTTCTAATGGTCATTTGACCTTATAATAAGATGAAATAAGATAAAATAAGACATCATGAGCATATCACAACATAACATGCCAAAGTATTAGCAGATAAAAAGGGATTAAGGGATCCAATTATATTAGTTTGGCATTCAGACCCTGATATTCAGGTTAATTATTTATGGTGAACTCGAGGGGGCATCTGTGAGATTTCAACATTTTAACTACGGTCAGATCATTTCAATTTCAGCTTACTGGTCTAAGGACTGGTATGTTATATTTTAGCTTACTAGCACTTCGCTAGTCTGTTTCAGTCCACATGACCAAAATGTCGAATCCCTGTGTTCATCAATCTGATTAGTATAGTAGATATTTTTGGATACATAGTTTCAGATATAGTGAGTGACATGTTTGCTTGTTAAAAAGTGGCCCAAAGGTCCATTGTATGATTGCATGACATAGTACCATGTCATCTATCTCATAGTATGAATCATCATTTCAATTCAGAGAATCAGAATAAGCAATATTCAAATGTTTAACCAAGGGAAATATGGGGGTATTTAGGCCAAGGTCAGGTATGTGCTTTGTCTTGATGCATGTTTGGGTTGAGGGAAGTAGGAAATGCTTACTGGGTGATTTTATCACTCACTCTTTTCCTTTCTTCTTTTCTTGTAGGTATATTTGGTACTGGTGAGGCACGGGTGGACCAAGGCTGAAGGGAAGAGGCTCCAGTATGTACAGTTGACCTGGTGGGATTACTTTTGTTGTACAAATACTTGTATTTTGATACAATATGTGTGTGTGTGTGTGTGTGTGTATGTGTGTGTGTGTGTGTATATATATATATATATAAGTTTCTTTTCAGCCTATCATTGTGTTATAAATGTTTTCCAACTTTCGCATGTGCATGTTTTAAATACTAGCAGCAGTTTTTTTTCGTAGGATTCCTGTCGTGTATACCAAGTTTTTAGCATATTATTATTATTACATATATAAATCAACAGCAGTGGCATACACAGTAACGAGTGTTACATATAAGTACTAGCAATGTGATGGAGGAAGATGCTCACAAAGTTCTTCTGGGTCCTTCAAGTGAAGAGGAAAAGAGAGGAAAAAGATTAGTAGTAGACTGTGATTGGACTGAAGAATGGTACCTAGTTTATCTCACTGAAGATGTTCCAGATGATGCATCTTTAGGTGTCACTGTGTTTGATCAACAAATTATCTTGTACAAAGATGGCAATGGGGAGCTTTGCTGTTTTCAGGATCGTTTCCCCCATAGGTACAAACATAGTTTCTGGAACGTTTTAACTAGATATGATGAGAAGATCTTTAATCTTTACCTTCAGAATCTCTAATAGAGCTGAGCTACGGTTGTTATAGGTTGACAAAACTTTTTGAAGGGCAATTAGTTGATGGAAGACTTGAATGTTTGTATCACGGATGACAATTTGAAGGCGAGGGAAAATGTGTTAAGATACCTCAACTTCTGACGAATGCCAAAATTCCTAAATCAGCTCGTGTTTAGACGTATGCGCTGAAGGAATCACAAGAGGTTGTCTGGGTTTGGATGTCACAGAAGACACCACCAAACTTTGGTAAAATTCCATGGCTCAAGAACTTTGCCAGGCCAAGGTTTTAAGACACTAAAATAATCCATGAGCTTCGACCACCCAATACTCCTTCATAACCTCATGGATCCCACTCATATTCACATTTCTCATGATCAGACAGATTGGACTACTAAAAGAGAAGAGGCTACGTATATATATATATATATATATATATATATATATATATATATATATATATATATATATATGAAAGTTTCTTTTCAGCCTATCATTGTGTTATAAATGTTTTTCAACTTCCGCATGTGCATGTTTTAAATACTAGCAGCAGTTTTTTTTCGTAGGATTCCTGTCGTGTATACCAAGTTTTTAGCATATTATTATTATTACATATATAAATCAATAGCAGTGACATACACGGTAGCGAGTGTTACATATAAGTACTAGCAATGTGGTGGAAGAAGATGCTCACAAAGTTCTTTTGGGTCTTTCAAGTGAAGAGGAAAAGAGAGGAAAAAGATTAGTAGTAGACTGTGATTGGACTGAAGAATGGTACCCAGTTTACCTCACTGAAGATGTTCCAGATGATGCATCTTTAGGTGTCACTGTGTTTGATCAACAAATTATCTTGTACAAAGATGACAATAGGGAGCTTTGCTGTTTTCAGGATCGTTTCCCTCATAGGTACAAACATAGTTTCTGGAACGTTTTAACTAGATATGATGAGAATATCTTTAATCTTTACCTTCAGAATCTCTAATAGAGCTGAGCTACGGTTGTTATAGGTTGACAAAACTTTTTGAAGGGCAACTAGTTGATGGAAGACTTGAATGTTTGTATCACGGATGACAATTTGAAGGCGAGGGAAAATGTGTTAAGATACCTCAACTTCTGACGAATGCCAAAATTCCTAAATCAGCTCGTGTTTAGACGTATGCACTGAAGGAATCACAAGGGGTTGTCTGGGTTTGGATGTCACAGAAGACACCACCAAACTTTGGTAAAATTCCATGGCTCAAGAACTTTGCCAGGCCAAGGTTTTAAGACACTAAAATAATCCATGAGCTTCGACCACCCAATACTCCTTCATAACCTCATGGATCTCGCTCATATTCACATTTCTCATGATCAGACAGACTGGACTACTAAAAGAGAAGAGGCCTAACCGCTTCTTTTTCAAGTGACTGAAAGTTCAGACCGAAGATTTGTAGGCTAGTAGGGATAGGAAAAAGATGGTTCCAAGCCAAACTTTTTACGCTTTGAAGCACCATGTATTCTTCTAAATGACAGAATTTGTACGCAAGGATGGTATAAAACAATATCACTAGTCTCTTCTTTTGTAGACCAACAGGACAGGGAATATCCATGCTTATTGTGAGGTTTGAAGCAACTACTAGATCACTGTTATCGAAGGTTTTACCTGAATGGTACTTCAATCAGAATGGTTGTAAGGTTTTCGAGCAAGATATGGGGTTACTGTCATCCCAAAACGAGGTTTTTATGAGAGAAAAAGTATCCACAAAGCAATTGTACCAAATTTAAGGTCTTTAGATACATGGGTTGTTGAATACAGGAAATAGATGGATAAAGTTGGGCATGGGATGCCTTACCATTTTGGGGACAACATTGTTTCTCTACCTAAACAACCTAATGTGGTAGAACATGCGCCAGCTGGGCTCATTGCAAGAGTTCCAGCTTCTTCACCGGCTGAGGGTGGCCTTGGTGCAATGCATGCTCCAAATTTGGTGAACAAATACTTTCAACATATAACACATTGTAAGGGTTGCAGCAGCGCTGCCAAAGCTTTCAAGACTTGGAAAAATAGACTCACGGCAGCGATTCTTGCACTTTCTGCTTTGACTATTCTAGCTTCAGGAAGACAGTGGAGGGCCTTTTTCATAGTTTCTGCAACCTTATGTTTGGCTGGAGTCTATGCTTGCTCAACTGCCATTAAAATGAACACTACAAACTTCATAAGAAAACACAGGAGATTGTGAATCAGCAATGGTACCTACTATGTTGGATTTATTCTGACTTTAAAAATTTTCTCTTTATAATGTGAATCAGCAGTAGACATATAGCAAACCCTAAATAGTTGAAGCAATATACAAGGGATAGTTTTTTGCCATACATGTATTCAGATTTTTGGGCCAGATCTTTCGAATCAGATGCTTAGATACAAACATGTAATACCATCATGTCAAATCTCTTATGAATAGGAAACGATAGCTTTACCTGGAAAAGCTCTAAATCCTTTTCTAAAGCACTAAGCATGTGTAGTTAGCTAACTTTTGCCATATAAATCACCGGTACACCCTGAGATTAGGCTATTCTTAGATGATGAGCCTAACATTCTGCAGCTCACTCAGAATTTGGATACCTCACCCCATGTCTGATGGTTATTGCCCTCCATCATGCAGAGTTGCCAGGAAACGATGACTCCTCCGAATAAAATAATCTTTGAGCTTTAGCATTTCTGTATAATGATTCATATGATGATCTACTCTCACCATTTGTTCTCGAGTGGGAGCGTGTGTTATATGCTGAAATCTTTGATAATCCAATGGGAGCTTCAACACTAGGGTTCAAATTCAAATTTCCAGACGAAACATCTGATTCCACTTCGTCGAGTGTCTAAAAAAATGAGTACAAAATTTCAGAATTTTAGGGTCCAAATAAAAATATAATAATCAAGCCCGATATCAACAACAAAGTGAGCACTTCCGTATGATAAACCAGAAGATGAAATGAAAATCAAGGCAATACAAGAATAGCATGCAATTGCATCTCTGCTTGCTGACCCCTAAAAAAAACTTTAAGAGGAGAAAATTTTGTAAAAATTATCAATACAGATAAAAAATATCTTTGTTGGTTAAAAGTTTCTAACCAAAGAACCTAGCAGGAATCATCAAATGGCCTTGAGATCAGTATACACACTAATTTTTTTTATAATTAGGTCCCAAAAGATGATAAAGAGAACAAGTAAGCAAGAGTCCTCTCTAAGCATTTAGTATCTTTTTAACCAACCTGAACAGCTTGTTGCAAGACAAGGAATGCTTCCTGTGTACGTTTTCGGATAGCAGCAACCTCATCCTGCTCCTGTAACAGCTCTTCAACATGGTTTTCTCTGCACATTTAATTATTACAGGGTTACAATTGGCAATCACTATACTCACACAAATGTTAAAGCATTGCCAAAAAAATTTATATCCATGTTGCCATAAGATCAGGTGGTCCTGCTGAATACATCATGTTAAAGTTTGCCAAAAAGTTCAAATACCTCCATCCAGAAATAAGAGAATAAACCATGTGAATACCTGTACAGTTTTTGAATGCAGGTGTAATGAAGGTTCCTTTTAGAATGATTGACCTAGCACGTTAAAATGTACAGGAAGATATTTAGTTAATGGAAATGAGGAAATTCTCCAAACATAAATCATAAAACTGAGCAATTGGGCAATGAAAAAGAACATGGTATTAAAATTACCAAAAAGTGCATTATGGCTTTTGGAACTAAGTCTTGAATGTTCTTTCTGACAATGTCATAGTAAGACTGCAAGAGCAATTTGGTTACATGTATTTCCACTGCTTCATGCTCCGTCATTTCAAGTGGTCTTAAGATGGCTGGGGGCTGTCCGGAAGAGATAAGAGAGAAGGTAAAAGTGATTTAATTAAAACCAAAAATGAAAAAATTGCAGAGAGATCACAAGTTCTATATGAAAATGTTGCTTTCACCATTCTAATACCTCTCTTAGTTGGATAGCCGATGGTAGACACACCCCATTATGGACAGTTTCACTGGGAGTTCCACTAGCTGGACTCTCTCCAGATTGGGCCCTGCTCCCAAATAATGATGAAAAGCCCCAAATCCTTGAAGAAGAATTACCACCTACATCACAATTTCAAGTTATTGCTTCTGTTAACAATTATGCAAGAATGCTGAATTGCTATTGCACAGGTACACACAACAAACATGCTCATATTATTAAGCGACTATTATAACTTTCATAGTGCAAAGTATCCTCTTTCCATAGACCATTTACAAGTTCAAAATTGTAGTCAAAATGCAGCAATTACTACTATTTCAAGCTACCCATTGGCAAACAACCATTATTTCTTTAAATCTGCTGGACAATAAATTAAAAAAATCAGCTAAAGTTTTAGCATTTACTAGTAACATAACAAAAGAACCTTGAATTCTTCAACAATTAAGTATTATATGATAACACCATTACATTTCACTTCCCCCCAAAATGCCAGAGTAAAACCAGTAATTGGAACAATCTACAATGATCATCCTCCAAGGAAAGCATTAAAAACAGACTCAGAAATTTTAAAGATGGAAGCCTACCTGCTGATACAGCTTTCTGACTATTTGAGTGAGAACGACTTCCCTGACAAGGCCAAGCATACAGTTTACAAAGAATGTGCCAGAAAGCCATGCAGTATGATGCTAATATATATATATATATATATATATATATATATATATATATATAGACACTCCTAACTAAGTATAGATATAGACAATTTGTTCGTATATAAGTATATATGAACAAATTGTCTATATCTATACTTACTTAGGAGTGTCTAAAAAAATTAGATTCATAACCTCATGAAAGTACTCTCAGCAAAATATAAATCAAATTTTAAATTGGTACTGAAAAGCCAGAGGGCTACAATCCGTTTACACACGTATTAGTTCAACTTTAAATTCCGATTCTTTCTTTGCCTAAAAGAGCACATACACAATGTTTCCTGATGAAGAATTCTAAATTTCAAATGAACAGCGAAAAGTACCTGGCTAGCTGAAAAACCATTCATTATTGATTTAGGGAGAACAGTCCAAGATCCCAGGCCCATCTCAAATGCGAGTAACCTTTCAGCATCCACACCATCCTAATCATATAATGAAGAGCAAATGACACAGTTATACAATTTTGATGGTCACACTTTTTAAATAATTAAAAAAAAAAATATATATATATATATATATATAGAGAGAGAGAGAGAGAGAGAGAGAGAGAGAGAGAGAGAGAGAATTCATGAATATAAATATTTGGTTTGATTTATGAAACTGCATCATATTTGAATTTAATTTAAACACAGGTAAAATCATGTCATGTTCTATAAGATTCAAACTTGTATCTTACCAACTGCCCCTAGCCTGAGCCACTTACAGGCCCACTGCTGTCTTCAAATGAAAAACATTGATTTTCACAAGAACCACACAGAATTATATATATTCCCCTCAGAGTTGTAAACAATACCTGAGATGACTTCAACTGCTGCATGACGAATTCAACAGCTTTGCTCCCTCCAATAAAACTTGGGTGGGAAGAATTTATATAATCCATCTGAAATTTTAAAAGATATCATTAATGAGTTGAAAACCAAAGACATAGAAACAGTTAGAAGCTTAAAAGGCAACATTTCAAGACTTTGTCATACATTTTACACAAATAAAGGTTGCCATAACCAGGGTACAGATCCATTTGACAGCTGAATCATAAAATCAAAGGAATAAATGACTTTCATTAGGTCAGTATTAACCAAACAGGCTATTTTTCGAGACTTCTCATCCCAAGCTAGGAGATGTAACAGAATTGACTACACTGTTTTTTAATTATAGACATCAAATTACCTCCATCTCAATAAGATCTCCTATCATTTTCTCAGCTGGTCTTACACCATCACGCAGAAACATTCCCATGACATCATCTAGACGCCTTCTCAAAACAGGAAACCTTTGTAATTCAGTTACCTCACATGCACGGCACATCTGCATAAATAAAATTATTTTCAGTTCACAATAACATAGTATGAGAAAATATGAGCTGTGCAGGCACACACACACAAAGTACTTTCTTCACCTTAATTAGTTCATCATAGACAAATCTTAGACACTGAAGGCAAGGATCTAACAGTAGAGCAATTCGCTTCCTGACAAGAACTTCAAATGGGACCTGAAACACCAATACAAGAAGTTCTCAATGAATGATCTGTGTTGTCTAAGTTAAAATCATTAGGTTCACCAATAGGAAAACAAAAATAAGAGAACACAAGTTATCATTTCTCACTTCTGGTACAAATAATGCATTTCTTGGACCAGTGGCATTTTGAATAGCCATCCGAATATCTTCATCACTCAGATCTTGGCATGGGTCCACCTCCTATTAAAATTCCTATGTAGTTAGTAACCATGGGATCTCTTTAGACTTGCAACGTATATTCACATATTAAAAAGGTTAATGCAGAAGGATTTTATGTCAAAAATGGACAATAACAGTTCAATAATGTTGTAAATGAAATGGTCATACTCCAACTAAGGAAATTTCATAGGGAATGCACTTAACTTACATAAACAGAACTTCAGAAGAGGTCAAAACAGAGTAGCAGGGACTTTAAGTATGGTTTAGTATAAACATAAAGGATTTATTAAGAATATACTTGAATAAGTTCAATAGTTGAGAATCTTTAGTATACACATGAAAACATGAAAATTGATTCCACACCTCCAGTGTCTTCACAAAAATTGACTGAAAAATATAGCGGATCCTTGCTCCACCAGATAACTCTTTTGTTAACATCTCCTGACTTTTTCCATCCACCATATCAGAAAAAGCTGTTATTCAATAACAAATACCCAAAAGAGGAAAATTAGCACCAGAAAACTCAAAGAAAATAGCATATAATTGCAGTTGGGAATAACAAATTTTATTTAAAACAGTCAAAAGAAGACCCCAAAATAACTACAATCGCGGAACTTCACATGCTAGTGTGCTAAGGTCTGGATTGTCACTATTGGAACCGATCATAGAGATAAAATCAATGAGGCTGAACATATACAATAAAAATCATCATACAAATCCAGTTCAAGTATAAGGTTGACACTGAAAATTGGTGTGGGCTTAAAAATGGAAACAAAGGTATCAACAAAAACTCAGAGGAATGACAAAACTTGTAAAGACTGACAATCAAGTAAGCTATGCATGTCTATTATACACTACTTTTAAGGGTCATAGGAAACAATTTAAGCCATTGAAGACAAAAATGAAGATAATAATTAAGAGTGACTAGCACATTGACAACAATTTATCAACGCCAATGGGTTCGATATATAAATTGACAAAAATTCCGGAAAGAAGTGGACAAATGAAAGCTCACCTTCACTGTATCTTGCCAGAATGCTCAACAGAATAGCTTCTTGTTCAGCCTAAACAATGGTATGTGACAAAATTCTTAAAATACAAATGGCGACAATTTATAACCCAACAAATTTTCTATATGTATGGCTTTTGTATATTACAGAAAAAAAAAAGTAGCAACCAATACCAAATGTGGAAAAAAAAAATTCATGTAAATTCAACCATTTGGGCCAAATCTGAACACATAATTCTCATGCAATAGACACATGAAATGCATGATATTTTAAAGAGAATATGACAACCATGTAAACACCCATCACTCTTGAGACATTCGTTTGCCACAAACAATTTTTTTTGTTGAATTTGGGAAAGTACAAAAGGAAAAATTGTCTGGCACACTTGCCATTCTACCAATATCTGTTATATTTAATCATCAGTTGTCTATTGTATAACTGATGATTTCTAGTTCATAGTGGAAAAATGACACAGGAATATAATGGTCATATTTACTAGTTCATGACTTCAACTTTTATAATAATTAAATCTTATATGTAAATGGCGACAATCCAAACATGTGAAAAATACCAGTTCACCTGATTTCACCTTGAGCATCAGAAGAGAGCAGATATTATGATTTCTAAATTTATAAACTTCAGACTTAAACTTACTTTTGATTCCACAACTTTTCCGTATTTTTGCAGCTCCTTTGCAACAGCAGTCAAATGTGAATTTAACTCGGCTTTTAAACTTGGAAGAACAATTCTGACATGCTGCTCCAGGATCTGAAACAGAAGATAAACAGACACATAAAAGACAAGGAAAAGAGTGACTGGTATATATCATGCTATCCTACAACTACTACATTAAAATTACTCTTTTCATTCTCATCTTAATTATTTGGCTATAAAACCTTCATTAAAGCTCTAAATTATTATACAGCACAAAGAGACATTAGTAATAAGGCAGAAAACTACAAAATAACTAAAGCTAACATCTATAACAGCTACATCCAAATTTTCCCAGATTTCACAACATAAATCTCTCATTTTCATTCTAGATACTGAAGCCAAAAAGAAAAATTTACATTGCCAGATAAAGATGTTTTAAAAGAGAGGGCAGTTTTTGGAAACATTCAAAAAGTTTAAATACTTAACTTGCAAAATTAAATAACCAATTGAGTTTCTACCCTAAGGATGTTAGGATTCTTGCATAAAGAAAAGCATGATTTCACTTAAAAGAACTTAAAATGGCACAATGTTATTGTTGAGACATAGATATTACATTTGAATTTGAGCTTCTCCACAATTTAGCTATTTCAAAAATGTCAGTGAAGCATATCATGTAATGTACGCCACAAAATCATAGTGCCTCACACTGCAGCACTACAATTGTAGAACACATATGATTTCTTTCATATATTGCTTATTCCTTAATTTATTTTTGATTTTAATGCCAGATATCATACTTGAAAGCTGAAGAGTGAGTGGAGCTCTACTAGCCTGAAATTTAAAGTAATTGATTTTCATTATGTCAGATTTTTCACCCTTTTCTTAGAGAAAGGAGGAGCCTGTTGCAATGAAATAGTTTACCAGGCACTATTTGCTTCTCAGATTTTACAGCTGATCCAGGTTAACACTCAAAACTATGAAATAGTATACCCACAGTTTTCAAATAGATGATTAACCAATGAAGCTCCATTGGTGAATTATCACTTCCACGAAGGATATGCAAATTATTGTTTATGTAACATTAAATCAGTTATTCGTCCCAATACAGGAAAAAATTCTCAATGTCAGATACTGCACATAAAAGATATAAGGTGAATTCAAGGAAAGCTCATGCATTAATAGCTAGTAGTATAAACATAAGAAAAAAGTGAGCAGTTACGTAAACTAGCCTGATTCAGCTTCTTTGCTAATTTTGGAATACCACATTGATCGGAGAGACCACTATACTCCTGCAAGCCCAAAGGAAATCATCAATAAGTAGAAAGCTTTAAAGATTAGCTTAAACTGTAATTTAAGGAAGTGAAAATTACAGGATTATCGCGGAAGAACTGCTCCTCATATGTGAGTGCTTCCCGGATGCTCCGATTTTTATTAATGTCCTGTGCAATAAATCATATTACACCTAAGCCAAGCAATTCAAAACAACACATAAGAAAGTACAAAAAGATGCTCAGCCAACATTTATTCAAATGCATATAGATCCAAAAATAGCATCATGGTGGTATAGTAAGCCAGAAAAAAAAAAAAAAACAAAATAACCCCAACTTCATCTTGACACTTTAAGTACGATGGGATGAGTGGGTGAACTTTTATTAAATAAAATAATAAAGAAATATAAAGAAAGAAATCTGAAGTCCAGGTGTTACAAGTCATATTACATGAGAGTGCACCATTTTAAAAGGAAATCCAGAATAAAATGTTCTGTTAATAACAATGCCACAGACAAAACTTACTGGAGTTGGAAATGACAATTTACAAAAATGCACACCTCCTGGCATCGATTCACAACTCCAACATAACCGAGGCGTAGTGGAACAACTTTTCCAAGCAGAAAGTTACAGGCATTAGTTCCTCTGTCCATTATATCAAGCTACGCGCACCCGCAAAAAAATAAATGGCGCATCACATTGCTACTTAACCACAGAGTCAAAAGATTGGATGTGATAAATATAAGAGGAAGATCACAAACCTTGGTGATTACACCAATCGTACGAGTACCTGTCAATAAAATGAAAAATAAAAATGAGCATCTACTATTTAAAATACTTAACGAAACATACACGAGTATTGTTTGCAGTTACCAGTTGGATCAGCATCTCTAGCCATTTGAAGTGCATCAGAAGTAGCCAAATCAGAATTTGCTGGACTAACTGCCAATATAATACAATTTTCTTGCCTGATAATGGCCATTATCATTCGTCTAATTCTCGTTTCTATATCAGTGGGCTGGTCTCCAACGGGAACCTTAGTGATTCCAGGTAAATCAATAAGTGTCATATTAAGCACGTTTGGAGACGATATTTTTAACCCAATCTGTTTCTCCGAAACTCCCTTGTTCCGTCCTGCTTCTCTTTCAGTCTCCGCCTGCACTAAACGAAAACAAATGAATCATCACACATCTTCATCACACACAATTTTTAACTTCGAAGATATTTACTATAACATTACCAAAATTTCCCGGCGCACTTTAGTGAAATCATAGAACCGCTTTCCAGGCAAGTGACGAAACTCGGCCCACTCTCTACCGTCATCATCCGGTTTTCTCGGCCGATTCTCAAGCATCAAAGCCAACGGTCGTCGCGTGCAAATGTCGCAACCACGTGGCAGAAAGTCGCGGCCTACAAGGGCTTCAAGCACGCTGGACTTACCGCTGCTCTGGCTTCCAACCACCGCTATCTGCGGCAGTGATATCTTGGACAACTCGCCGGAGACCGCCGTCAGAATATCTTGCAACCTGTTAATAATCGGTACCACTGATGAACCAATGATAGTGGAAAAAGTAGAGGCGGGGCGTGGATTTGCTTCTTCTCCCATTTTAGTATGATTTGAATTTAAACAGAGAAGAAGAAAGTTGAACGTCTGGCTTAGTAATAGAGTTTTAGTTCTTGAAGAGCAAGAAACTCAATTGAAATTAAAAATAATCATGTTGCGTAGAAAGTGAGAGAAACGTTAACATGACGAGATGAAGTTGATTGAGAGTACTTTCCAGGCATCTGGAAAGTGAAAAGCATCGGAAAAAAGCACCCCCAGGAGTTGACCCGAGCGAAACGCACGAGCCACTCCGGGTGAAGTCACTCGAGTCAACCGAAAACCAAAGGAGAAAAAAAAAATTGGAAAATAAGAATAATTGGCAACACTAATTGCGTTGCAATGACACCGTGCTTAATAAATTAAAATTTTCAAAGTTAATTAAAATATGAAAAAATTCAATAGCTTATACAATTTTATATAACAAAATTATACAAATCTTTCCTCTTTACGCTTACAAACTTTTTATTTAAGAATTTGACAGAAGGGGGAAAACACACAGTAAAGAAAACTTGAAGAATCATTCATTTAAAAAAATCGGGGTCGAACCTCCAGTTTACCTTGTACACCCACATATTAATCTTATCAGATAACTAAAAGCCTAGAACTCTAAATACAGATCAATTTAATTGGATGGTTAAATAACAAGTTTTAACCACTCGGATCAGACAGACACTGTTCAGGTTATAAAACACTGGACTTGAGAACAGAAGTACCATTCGTTTGTTGGACAATGAAGGATTATCAGTAATCATCTTTCAGTGTGATTCATTGGATGATTAATAATAAAAAATTTTAACATTCAAACACACTGTAGTAATCTCAAAACTTAAGCCATTTCTTCTCTTTCTCTCTACGAGATACTGTGTTTGATGCAGATGCGTGAGCTGCTTCTGCCTCTGCTAATGCCTGTCTAGTCTCATTTAGCTTCCTCATTGCAGCTTCATAAACTAATTTCTCTTTTTTGTTCCTTTGGACCATCTCGTCCAGCTTCTCCACCCTAATCCGCAAGTCCTTTATCTCCTCATCATAAGCAACTAAATCCTTCCTATCAACCCTCTTCTCTTCCCTTGACCTTTTGTGTCGATGCATCTTGTTTAACTTACCGTTCACAGCTTCCCCGTGCTTTGCAAGTTGATTGTTGATAAGAGAAAAAACATCTGGCCTTGATTCCTCTGCATCTCTTGCAGCTCGAGCTGCAGCTGCAAATTTCTTTTCACGCTTTCTCTTGCCACCTCTGCTTCTTTTCTTTGATTTATTCTCTTTATCCTCCCTGTTTTCATGGGACTCCAGAGCATGATCAAGAGATTGCTTTGGTGGAAGGACTTTCACAGAGATAGGGTCCAACATTCCCTGCCCAGATGCACCTAGACCCATCCCTTTACGATAACCCATATTGGCCATCATCTTGGACGCGATTCCTCTGGTGTGATTCTCCCATTTAGCAAAAACAACAGTATCTGTCTGGATGCCCCTTTGTAAGTCAGTCGTCCCATCAAATCCTAAACCTTGTGAAGTACCTTCTTCATAGTCACTTGAATCAGAGAGTTCTGAACTTATGTCACTCTCTTCTTCATCACCCATTTCGGCATACTCAGACAATGCTATGGCATCAACCCCAAGCTTTGCACAGCTTCCATCATCTCTAAAAACAACCTCTCCCATTCTGAGTTCATCATCCCATGATTCAAGTTCAGCCTTTCTCCAAATGCCCAATTTATCATCTGGGAGAGCCCAAATGGTAGATCCCACCAATGACCGCTCCCAAACTGTTGGATTATACTTCTTCAAGGAAGACAACGGGACATCAACTCCTGTACATATAAACTCACATCAATCCTGAGGTGGTGGAATACAAGTGTGCAACCTGAAAATATGAGAAGCAATATTGATGTATATAGCACATAGAAAGACCAACAATTGTTGCAGATACTATTTGGCGTTATGCCCAAGAGATCATTGGACACATGGAGAAAAAAATTTTTAGTATGTAATCAGAGTCAACAGGTAAAGTGTGGGGTTAAACAAAGGCATTGACCAAAGCAATTTTAACACAGTGGACCTCACAGTTTCAATCTTAAGGTAACAAAAAGGAAATACACACGCAATTAACCTACAGCTAATGCATAAAAGCAAAATTAGCTCCAGGAAATTATATCAAAATAGCCACAATTTCGTTGCAACAGGTGGGAATTAAAGAATAATGGTGATTTCTTACTTCAATTTCGTGTGAAATTGAATCTTACTGGTCTTGTTCAATTTCCAAGATTGCAAATAAACCACTTCCACTAAAGCTATTCCCCATGACCACAGAATGGCTTAGTAAAGCAGCCAAAAAAAAGTGGGAATTTCAAAACAAATGCCACCATTAAAGGTCAGCAGTTAACAAAAGACATAGCATACCATGTGATAAGCGGCAGGTGGAACCAAATCGACATCTTTGTTGCAGAAAGAACTTGCATATCTGCACTAGCTCATATTGCATTAGTATAATAGCTAACAAAATCTTCTGGCCATTAACTCATAATCTTATAATCAACATAAAATTTCAGCTATCATGTACAAACATCCTCTCAATTACAGGTACAAAACATATAAACAATTAACTCATTCAATCACTATGACAAGTTAGCCTATTTGTACATGTATTCTTACGCTTTGTTAGTTCCCATAAACTTTGTCACATTCACAAAATCAATTCAAAATTACAGACCAAATAGTAACATCAGATACTACTTAATCAGATTAGAGGATTGTACGGACCAACATATCTTCAGATGTAGGCGTAAGAAAAGAAATCTTTGCGAAATCAGAGTCTTCAATCCCAACAATTTGACCATCATACCACCGGCCATCGTTGTAACGGAATCTACATCTCGATCCAACGGTGTAGGTTTTGTCCACCAACGGTTCCGGTTGAACATCGGACGGATCAATCGGTTCGGCTTTAACATCCTCATTGGTAGAATTTAACCCTCCTAGCACGCAATCAGCTTCTCGCAGTAACCGCGCACGTTTAAGGTGAAGAAGCCCCTCCTCGGCATCCTTAATCGCCTGAACAACCTCTTTATGTACCTGAGAGATTGAAGAATAAAGTTGCAGAATTTATTATTACATTTATTATGAATCAATGGCAAATTATTAATAATAATCATAGAAAATATTAAATTAATACCTCGAGAAGTTCCGAATTGGTGGGATCAGAAGCTAAGGCGTCGTTGAGGGCAGAGAGAGAGTCTCTTTGCTCGTTTAACTGTTGCTCCAGCTGGTTCTCCAGAACTCTCTCTTCTTCGTTGGCCATTACTGGAACTTCAAACTCGTACGATGCTGTTAGGAGCCCTATTTTGGGGGAGGGATTAAAAATAATTTAATTAAGGCCAAACGACTTGTTTCACACCTGAGGATTCCTTAAATTCTAGCTTAAAATGTTTTAAAATATTAATATCTATGCGCTAATTAAAATTTAAAATAGTACTAAAACTTAATATATTAATAAAAAATTAAAATAAAAATTAAAAAAATATAAATAAATGATCAAAATCAATTATCTAATTTTATCAATAATCTAATTTAATCATATTTATTATAAAAATAATAAAATGATTGATTTTTATTATAATAATTATTTTTATTATTTTTAATAGTAAAATATATATCTAATTATTTTTTATTATAAAACGATAAGATTTAATAATTAATAGAATTAAATAATTATTTTAATTATTTAATTATTTAAAGATTGTTGATAACTAATCTTTAAAAATTTTTGTTTTTAAATATTTATAATTTTTATAAATATTTTTAATATTAATATTAATTATTTTTTTACCCCAGAATATTTTATCCATGTCAGTAAAATTTTAATAAAATTAAAATAAATTTAATTGATTAAAGCTGAGGAATTAATTCAAATTTGTCTCGTTAGCAACTTGAGTATTAGCATCCAGAATGACCAGATGACACTTGTTTCTGATCAAGTCTGTAGGTTAATCCGAATAAATTGAATTTGAGTTCAATCCGTGATTAATGAGGTTGTTAATTGAGCATCAAACTTGCCCCATGCTTGCTTCAATTCAATCCAATCCATCGTTACTAAAATTAGACCAGTCTTTCAGCCAGGCGCGAGCCCATTTGTGTTTTTAGTTTTTGGTCAAGAAAAAGAAACTGACAGAGGCGGCAAGTGGCTACGAATTACAGTATGACGAAAGCAGGTTCGTCTGTTATTTTGAGAATTTGAAATCTAAACCTAGAGGTCGCGGTGAATTCGAATATCTGAACCGGAGTCTAGCAGATCCAAACAAGTTGCGGCGCTCCGGCTAGCGGTTAAGGGGAATCAGGTTGTCGTCTTCGGTGACTTTTCCAACGAGAAAAATTGTTCACGACCGTAGAAAATCTTCTAGACCGTGTTGTCCGTTGTCGTTGCCGTATTAGCAGTCAAACCGACATCTAGTAAGCTCTCGAATCTCAATTTTATTTTATTTTATTAGGATCCTGCAAAATAGCGCAAATTATGAGCTTCTTACGGAGCGCTTATATGATTTTGAGTCCGAGACTAGCAAATGGTCTCCTAGTTGCAATAGTACGGCGGTGTATTCACCTGGCCTTGGAACTGCTGGCGCCGCCAGTCGAGTTGCGAGCTTATGCTAGCTCCATATATATAAAGATAAGGGTGAGTGACTTAAAAATCCTTATCGCATTTCAGAAACCCTCTTTTCAGCTCGAAATCTCCCTAAACCTGGAGAAAAAATATCGGCAACACTCTCCCCTTCAATCAAGCAATATCCGCAGTTTTCCAGACTAATTTGGTGTAGAAATCAAAACCCCAAGTCAGTTCCATCAAACAGTTGACATTCGAGTTCGATTATTATGCTCTTATAGCCTCTGTTTGCATTTTCTTTTCTCTCTTTTTTTCATTCTGGCTATGGATTGCTACTTCTCCTCACCTCAACTGGGGTTTCTCCAGATTTTTATCAACTGGGTTTAGGGTTGAAAAAATCTGTTTCGCTCTGCCTTTATATCAACTTGGTTATTGTGGCTTCATCATGTTACTTTCTTGGGTAGGATTGAACTATGGATGCTCTGGAGATAAATGTAACTCAGTTATCATTTTAATGTCTTGCCTTTCATTATGTTTTTGTTCCCTGCATTTTTCATATCCATCAGTAATGCTTACTTAGTTTGCTCTTGATTCTTTTCCTTTCTCGGTTGTATGGGCATTGGATTATATGGTTCATGAGTTGCTTTCAGCAGGCTGATTTAATTCGTTTACTCCTATCACTTAACAAATGCTTACCTTCCATATGATCTTTTTCTTGGTGCAGTCTCCGGATTTCAGGCCTCCAAGATCTCCTATCCCATACAGCTCCAGATTGCAACTGTATTCAGAGTCTCCAGGTAATTTCTACTATAGCTATGGTGTGAGTGTGCAATCGTTGCTCTTGTTATGGATTTGATTTATTGCATTAATTTAGGGCTGGATTTGATCTATTATATTTTTTAACCGAATTCAAATCATAGTTCATTGATCTTGAGCTGGCTTGGGCTTGACCTGGATCAAATCCAACCCTAAATTAATATAACATAATTTTCAAATGTATAGGGTATAGCAAACAATGGATATGACATAGCACGGGCTAACCATTTGAAGCCGGAAGGCCCATTGTTTAATCTTTGACAATATTCTGGTCCCAAATCATTACCAAGGTTAAACATTCTTTGTTTTTAGTGCCTGAAACAAAGAAGACTATTAGATGAGCTTCAGCAACACTTGTTAAACCAAAAGAAAGTGAAAGAAGGGACAGTTTCAGAATAGATATACCAAAACTCTGGAGGAAATTACGGTGAAAAAAATGAAGATTGCAGTAGAAGGATGCATGCATGGAGACTTGGACAACGTTTACAAGACCCTCCAATACATGGAGCAAATCAACAACTACAAGATCGACCTCCTCCTCTGTTGTGGCGACTTTCAGGTGATTTCAAATTCCCATTTTTAGATTTTTGTTGTTTTTAAAAGAAAGAAGAGAAACGGGTTTTGTTTTATTTATATATTATTTGTTTTGGGAATTAGGCTGTCAGAAATGAGGTTGACATGGAGAGCTTAAACGTTCCGCGTAAATATCGTGAAATGAAATCATTTTGGAAGTACTATTCAGGTCAAGAAGTTGCCCCAATCCCCACTATCTTTATAGGTGGAAATCATGAAGCATCTAATTATTTGTGGGAATTGTGAGTGTTTTGTTTTTTAACTATATTTTTCAAGTAATAATAAACCATTGGTAGCACAATTTATATTATTTTTTAATTTTAAGGTATTATGGGGGATGGGCAGCACCTAATATATACTTCCTAGGATTTGCTGGAGTGGTTAAGTTTGGTAACATTCGTATAGGCGGACTTTCTGGAATTTACAATGAGCGCCATTATCATTTAGGTTGGTTATTTTCTGAACTGATTATGTGTTAGTCTTTGTTATGGTTGTTATATTTATGCTTTTGTGTGAAAAGTATTATGTTGTCCATGTGCCAGGACACTTTGAGAGGCCTCCTTATAATGAAAGTACTATTAGGTCTGTATATCATGTTCGTGAATTTGATGTGCACAAACTCATGCAAGTTGAGGAACCAATTGATATTTTTCTTTCGCATGACTGGCCTCGTGGTATTACTGAATTTGGGAACTGGAAGGAACTTGTTCGGCATAAACGACATTTTGAACAAGAGGTTATTATAGTACTTTTAGTTTGAGGAAACAAGCATGTCTTGGTGGTGCTTCTTATTTTTATCCCCTTTTTTTTTATTGAACAATGATTTATCTTGATCATTCCTGTGGTTGGTGATAATGTTCAGATTCAGGATGGAACTCTTGGAAGTGAAGCTGCTGCTCAACTGTTGGAGAAGTTAAAACCTTCATATTGGTTTTCTGCTCACCTACACTGTAAATTTGCAGCTGCTGTTCAACATGGAGTAGGTGGTCCAGTAACAAAGTTTCTTGCACTTGATAAGTGTCTTCCAGGGCGTAGATTTTTACAGGCATGCATTATGAGCTGTGATTGTTTGTTACAAGGGTAGCCTTGTCATTATAACTGGAACTTGAAGCTAACGTTGTCAGTTGTGGCATTTGCTGAATTTTTAGGTTTTTGAACTCGAATCAGAGCCAGGACCTTATGAGATTCAGTATGATGAAGAGTGGTTGGCAATAACTCGGAAGTTCAACTCTGTTTTCCCTTTGACATATAGAAGTGCAAATTTTAGGTATAACATTTGAGAATGTATATTAACCTTTGATTTCAGAAGGCCCTTTTCTTGGTCTTCATTCTGTGTTCCATTCTTGTATAAGCAGCAAGTGATCCAATTTCTAATGTTACAGGGATGTACTGCTTGACATGCAAGATTCTCGTCAATGGGTCAGGAGCAGGCTACAAGAAAGAGGAGCTAAACCTTTTGAGTTTGCACGCACAGGCGCTTGTTACAACCCCTCTCAATCTGTGTACATCGATTCTTTTTCTGGTAATAATTTAGACATTGTTATCACATTCTTAACAATCATAGTTCTGTTATTTTTTGTTTTACAAAGTATTTGGTTGTATCAAACACCTCAAATTCTTTTAAAAAATTCTATGTAATTGTATGGCATGTAACAGTTAAAGAAATCAAATTTTGGAGAAATATGCCGATGCTTTGCTTTTTAATTTCCTTATCATTTATTTAATTTTTGCTTTTGCAGAAAACCCTCGGAATCCACAAACTGAGTCTTTCTTGCAGTTACTGGAACTTCCAAATCTTCTTGACAATGCACAGAGTCCTGCTACATTGAGTCATAGAGGTTGGCATTCTATCTTTTCTGCTTGTCATGCTTGGCTTTGGCTTTACAACACTGTTCTATATGAAAGTTTTTGGTCATATGTAGAATCCCTTGATTAGGTTGTTTAATCTCTGAGACTTTGTTGAGATGAATGATGGGTGTGATTCACATAGTGAAACTAATTTTATATATATATTATGTACAGGGCCTGGTATCGACTCAGAAGAAATTCCCATTGATGATGTGGACGATACAGAAGAACTTGCAGAAGGTGATGAGGTGAACTAAGAATGAAAAGCTGTGAAGATTTTCTGTATTTAACTCATAACATGTCGCATAAAGAAAAATCTGTCATATCTCTGTCCACGGCCTCTCAATCTATTGGAGGGGTGGAAGGGCCTCATCAGTTGGTCTCTGTAAAAGCTCTTTTCTTGGGGTGGTAAAAAAATTGTTCAATTGCACTTCTAGTCGACCACATAAGTTGGGGCTTTAGGGAGGGCCTTGTCCTTGTTATTAGGATTACTGAGGAATTTGTAACTCTTATTGGTGGGGAACAATTTTCTACTTTTTCATATTCTTTTTTGTTTAAGTAATGATATTATAATAAATAATTAAAATTATAATAAATATTTTTATAAATTATATTTGAAAATTGAGGAATGAGGATGTATCTATCTGTCATATTTTTGCTTGTAGGTATAATTTTTTTTTTTTGTATCCTGTTTATGTTGGGAATCCTTTCCCCCTGTTGGATGGGTCAAGTTTTCATCACTAATTCTATTGAGGGTTGAATTTGGTTTGAAAAGACTTGGTTCAAGGTTAATTTAAATTTAAAAGAATTAGTTTGAAAATAACAAATGGGTTTATAATTTTAACTTAAAAATAATTTAATGTATTTGAATTCAAATATTCAAATTGATTTGAATTCAAGTCCAAGTTCAAAATTTTTGGATGGAATCAACAACTGGATTTCCACTAAACATTATACTCTTTTTTTGTGACCTTTATGTGAGTATTCAAGTTGGGTTGATCCAAAAGTTCACCACCACCCTGGGAAGGCCTAATGCCCAACCGAGGCTTGGCAGAACTACAGATTTTCTCAATCTTCTGTCAAAATCAGTTCATTGTGATAATAGAAGGATTTTATGTTATTTAAATTCAGTATTAAAATAAGCGTAATTAAATATAATCTTATATTAATAAGAAGCTTTAGGCAGGAGATGTTTATGTTTGAGTCCAGCCTCGACCCAGTGTTAGCGATCTGAATTGACCCATCCACAGGGTCCAATTTATGATTTGCTTGGCCTAATCATTATTATCATTTTGTATAATAGTGTGATGACTAATGAATGAGGCTGTTGAACTCGCTTATTGAGAGCTCAGCGAATGCTTTGTGCAGGGTTTTGACAACCCATTGCTGGGATCTGAAGTTAGGAACTATTTCAGACGTTTATACGGCCAATAAAATCGTAAGTGGGTACGTAAAATGCAAGGAGTTAAGCTGTGCTTACAGACTGTTCGAAGAAATGTCTCACAGGGACACCGTTTCTTGGAACACGATGATAGCTGGGTTTGTAAACTCTGGGAACTTCGACATCGCTTGGGACTTTCTAAAAACCATGAGAAAATGTGGGTTTTGTGCTGATGGCCATACCTTTGGAAGTGTACTTAAAGGTGTTGCTAGTGACTTGCGGCTTGATCTTGGGCAACAAGTACATTCATTGATTTTTAAGGTGGGTTATGAAGAGAACGTTTATGCAGGGAGCGCTCTGTTGGATATGTATGCAAAGTGTGAGAAGGTTGATGATGCATATTTAGTATTTCAATGCATACCAGAGCGTAATTATGTCACTTGGAATGCGTTGATTGCTGGGTTTGTGCAAGTGGGAGATCGTGAGGCAGCATTTTGGCTGCTAGATTGTATGGAGAGAGACAGTGTGAGGGTTGATGATGGCACATTTGCACCACTTCTTACATTGCTTGATGATGTTGAGTTTTATAGATTAACCTTGCAGATTCATGGTAAGATTCTGAAGAATGGTCTGGAATTTGATAATATTGTGTGCAATGCAATGATCACTTCCTATTCAGAATGTGGTTCCATTGAAGAAGCTGAAAAGGTGTTTAATGGTGCTGTTGGCGCCCGGGATTTGGTTACATGGAATTCTATGCTAGCTGCTTATTTGGCACATGATAAAGAAGAACTAGTTTTTAAGCATTTTCTTGATTTGAAAGAGATTGGATTGGATCCTGACATGTATACTTATAGTAGTGTCATAAGTGCATGTTTTAAAGAATCACATAAAAACCATGGAAAATCTTTGCATGGGTTGGTGTTAAAAAGGGGACTGGAACTGTCAGTCTCCATCTCCAATGCTCTTATCTCCATGTATCTAAAATCAAATAATAAGTCCATGGAAGATGCTCTGCATGTATTCAACTCCATGGAGTCCAAGGACCAAGTCTCTTGGAATTCCATATTGACTGGATTCTCTCAGTTTGGTTTCAGTGAAGATGCATTGAAGTTTTTTGATCATATGAGATCTTCACTTGTCGAGATTGATCACTATGCCCTTTCGGCTGTACTTAGATCTTGTTCAGATTTAGCAACTCTTCACCTGGGTCAGCAGGTTCATGTCTTGGCAATTAAATCAGGCTTTGAGTCAAATGATTTTGTTGCTAGTTCATTGATTTTCATGTACTCCAAGTGTGGGAAAATCGAAGACGCTCATAAATCATTTGAAGAAACGTCCAAAAGCAGTCCGATTATTTGGAATTCCATCATTTTTGGGTATGCACAGCATGGACAGGGAAATGTTGCACTTGATCTCTTCTTCCAAATGAGAGAGACAAAAGTGAGGCTGGATCATATAACCTTCGTTGCAGTTCTAACAGCTTGCAGCCATATTGGTTTGGTAGAAAAAGGACAACATTTCCTTAAATCAATGGAATCAAATTACGGCATTCCACCTCGTATGGAGCACTATGCTTGTGCCATTGATCTTTTTGGACGTGCTGGACGACTGAATGAAGCAAAAGCCTTAATTGAATCAATGCCATTTGAGCCTGATGCAATGGTGTGGAAAACTTTTCTGGGTGCCTGTAGATTTTGTGGAAACATTGAACTAGCTAGCCAGGTAGCAACCCATCTGCTAGAACTAGACCCCGAAGAGCATTGCACTTATGTTCTGTTATCCCACATGTATGGACATCTTAAGAGATGGGATGACAAAGCCAATATAGCAAGGCTGATGAGGGAAAGAGGAGTGAAAAAGGTCCCTGGTTGGAGTTGGATAGAGGTTAAGAATGAGGTCCATTTTTTCAATGCTGAAGATAGATCCCATCCTCATTGTGCTAAGATATACAACATATTGGGAGAATTGATGAATGAAGTCAAATGGCTGGATACTGGTGCTGGTTTAGATGTTTTGGTGCATGATTTCACTGAATCAGAAGGAATACAAAATTATCATTTCATTATGTAGAGAGATAAAATAGCATCAAACCAGGCTGATGTGATCCATTATTTCATCTGTACAGGTATTCCAAGCTTATTTCATTAGGCTGCTATGTATTTGAGCTTAGATGTCGTTGTAGGGCTAAAATTGAACGTAGTTGACCAGTTCTAGTAAATAAACTACTGTATTGCTAAGTGCATTAGATTATATCTTTGCATCTTTTTTTACCTGTTTTTCTTTGAAGAGAATACCACAGCTTTCATTCGACAGAATTCCAGCCAATATAATCAGGGCAGACATTATGACAATTGACAATACAAGGTTGAGGTTGAGGCAACAGCTTTTCTTATTGGCATTGATTTCTGTCAACTTGATATATATTCTATTCGCCTCCCACCTGGCAAAAATTGCCGCGTCATTAGGTATAATAATATACAAGTCTCTACTATATGGTCTTAACTTCGTTTGGTTTTAGTGGCTTGCTTCTGTGTTTGACTTTGAGTGTGTCCTTACTAAGCTGTAAAATGTCCGAGTGTAATTATTGAACATCAAAAGTTTCCCGTATTTTTTGTTTCCTCTGTTTTGATGTTAATTCCCCCACACCCCCCCCCCCTTTTCTTAGGTGATTTAATTATGGTATATTGTATTCTTTTGAGTAGTGATGATGAAGATGTATGTGAAGATGATGATCGGGAACTTGATAATGTTACTGTTTATAATCTACCTGTTGTACCTGGTGTAAAGTTGAAGGAGCTTGGGGGTGTTATTCTACATAAGAAGTATAGTGAGATTGGTGTTGTTGAGAACGGGCACTGCTTGCCTGTTGATTCTGAGTTGGAATAGGCAACCACTTCATTTAGAAGGTGCAATGGATCCCGTCGCTCTGTCAATGAGTGAGGCTGCAGAACCCCACCCTCTAGTGAGCGGGCGGGGAACAAGGGATAGTGCCACTAGGCTTGTAAGCTGCGGAACCCCCCCTCAAGTGGCGGGCAAGGAATAAGAGATAATACCACTAAGCTCGTAAGCAGTGTAAGTTTAACTTATTGTAAAGTGGTTTTGGGATTTTTTTTTAAAATAAAAATTATAATAAGGTTTTTCTTGAAAATACAACTCCTAAGAGATAAGAATTTGAAGTACATAAACGCATTATTTTCTGACATAAATGATATAATAATTTATTAAAAAATACATTAAAAGCTATTGAAATGATATATTTTTTATTTGATGTTATTTTGTTCTAGGTGAGAGAAGATATATTATACGTTCTTATTTTTTTTTATTGTTTATATTAGTTTTAATGTGATCATTTGCTTTATTGGTCCACCCACTCTTCAATTAGTTCATTTATTTATACGGAAATGTGTTGTTAAATTAGAATTTTTTGTATGGCAGTTGCTCTTTTTCCCAAGGTTTTAACAATAAGCTGTAGATGGTGGTGCTTAAAATTCTGATTCAAGTTTGGTATCGATGTAGGAAGCTGAGCTTGCCAAGGAGAAACCCAATAATAGACTGGCTACTGAAGGTGTTCCAAATTATATTCATGAGGCCGCCGCGGATAGGGGCTGCATCACCACGTACGTGCACCCTATACATACAAGTGCTGACCTGTTAACCCAATATAATATTTAAAAATTCGGATTTACGTAAGAATTTTCCACACAAATTTTGTGTCAGTCCATAATAGCCTCAACATGTCTGTGAATTGCGTTGTATTCCACTTGACCTTTTTTAATCCGACCATGACTCAGAATGTTTTAAAATAAAATAAAATTCTGGCAAATTAATATGTCTATTTGTTGATGTATTTTGAGTATCATCGATATGATTGAATTTGAGTCGAATTACTTAAAAATCGAACTTAAAACAAGTTTGATTCTTGAATTAAAAAAATTTGATTCAAATTAATTAAAATTTGTTTTATAAAAACGATATCATTTTGATTATACCAAATTAAGTTAGATTTTAAATTATGTTTATTTATAAATATTTAAATAATTTTTTTTTAATATATAATTAGATATAGTTTTAGTGTGGTAGATGGATTTTGCCTGTGATCTGATTTTAAAGTCTCGGAAAAGAAGAATAGTTAACAATTATATTAGGCCTAATCCGACCGGGCCCATTTCTATCCAATCCAAACTCTTCGGCTTGTATTTTACACACTGCCAGAACCAAAAACCCTAGCCTAGAGACTTTCTCTTACTCACTCACTCTGCGCAAAGCCCACCAATCTCTCATCGTCGATCGAGCGCTACAGCTGGGATTCGACAGAATTCCTGGCTGAAACTAAAGCCATTAGCAATCATGGGAGACGTTATGATTATGAACCAGGCGGAGGAGACGGCGTCTCGTCTTGGCATCGATCTCACTCAACTTGATATCGATTCTATTCGCCTCCCACCTGGCGAAGATTGTGGCATCATTAGGTATAATTGTCTCGTCTCTACTCTATTCTCACCTTCGTTCGGTTTCGCTACTTAGGAAAAGTTGCGAATTTGATATATAATTTAATTCCTCATTTCTATGCTGCTGTGTTCGAGTGTTATTTTGTGATTACCTGGCTTTTTGGAGCTCAACTTCTTGTCATTTTTTAGTAATCTGAACGCTGTGAAAGCTAAAACTAAGAAAATTAGGGTTTTAGGTAAATCGCGCATGTGGTTCTAACCTGATATGGTACAGGTGGACCAATTTTTTTACCCTACGACTTTGTTTGGTCTTACTAAGGTTTAACACTTGACCATAATGCAGCAAGATTTCTCTATTTTTTTCTCTGTTTTTATTGTTAATTTCTGTCTGATAAATTCTGATATTGGTCTATTGTATTCTTTTGAATAGTGATGATGAGGATGTATATGAAGATGATCAGCAGGAACTTGATTCTGGGTTCAGTAATATTATTGTTGTTGATAATCTACCCGTTGTTCCTCCAGAAAAGTTTGAGAAGCTTGAGGGTGTTATTCGCAAAATCTACGGTCAGATTGGTGTTATTAAGGATGACGGACTATGGATGCCCGTTGATGCTGAAACCCGGAAGACTTTAGGTTATTGCTTCATTGAGTATAATACTCCACAGGTATTTTTATTGAATTGTAATTCAAAATTTTTTTATGGCATTTGCTCTTTTCTCTGAGTTTTAGGCTGCATGTTTTGGTGCATGAAACTCTTATTTGACTTGACTTACGGATATAGGAAGCTGAGCTTGCCAAGGAGAAAACCAATGGGTACAAGTTGGACAAGGCGCATATTTTTTCCGTGAATATGTTTGATGACTTCAATAAGTTTATGAAAGTTCCAAATGAGTGGGCCCCACCAGAATTTAAACCATATACACCGGGGGTAATCATTTTAATAAGTGATGTAGTGGTTATATTTTTCTTTTTTTTCTCTTCTGTGTGAGCTGATGTTATTTGCTTGATTGTCATTTCAGGAGAATCTCCAGCAGTGGCTCACTGATGAAAAAGCCCGAGATCAGTTTGTGATTCGTGCTGGAACTGATACTGAGGTTTTATGGAATGATGTGAGGCACTTGAAGCCTGAGCCTGTTTACAAATGCACTGTAAGTGAAATCTCATTTGCCTGACTTTCTCAAATGATACTTCATTAATTATCTATAGTTGCATCTCTTTTGTTTTTTATTTGAAAAATTTTGTTTCTCTAAAACATAAGTCACTGTTTCCTTTTTCATTTTCTTTAAATGTATGGTATGCTGAATGACTGTAGTCTATTTTCTTGACAGTACTGGACGGAAAGTTTTGTGCAGTGGTCCCCACTAGGAACTTACCTGGCCACTGTTCACAGGCAGGGTGCTGCTGTTTGGGGAGGTGCTGCTACTTTCAATCGCTTAATGCGTTGTGCTCATCCTCAGGTGAATTTCAATTCTTGTTTCATACTGTATCAACCTCTTTCTCGTGCTCTTCTTCTATAATGTCTTACTGGCACAATTTCAGGTTAAATTGATTGATTTTTCTCCGGGTGAGAAATATTTAGTTACCTACAGCAGCCATGAACCAAGTAATCCTCGTGATGCGAATGTGAGATGTTTTTACTCTACTTTTTCTACTTATTATTGTTGCTTGTTACCTGTGAGTGGTTTCTCATGTGGACTGAATTTATTTTTTAGAGGGTTGTTTTAAACATCTTTGATGTAAGAACTGGGAAAGTGATGAGAGATTTTAAAGGAAGTGCCGATGAGTATGCAGTTGGAGGAGCAGGAGGTGTTGCTGGAGTGTCTTGGCCTGTTTTCAGGTGATTTTCTTTCTAATCAATTTACTTGGAGCTGTGAAGAGTTTTATTTTTGTTGTCTAGGAAAAATCTTCTCCAGTACTGATGGAATAATATGTAAATTTTCCAGATGGGGTGGTGGGAAAGATAAGTATTTTGCTAAACTTGGGAAAAATGCGATCTCTGTATATGAAACTGAGACCTTCACCCTTATTGACAAGAAATCCTTAAAGGTTGAAAGTGTTATGGACTTCAGCTGGTCCCCAACTGATCCTATTCTTGCCCTGTTTGTTCCTGAGCTTGGTGGTGGAAACCAGCCTGCTAGGGTGAGTTCTTGTTTACATATGGATTTTCATTTATGTTTTCATTTGATTAGTTCTTATGTTCTTTTTTCATCTATTTGCTAGGTGAGTCTTGTTCAAATCCCCAGTAAAGACGAGTTAAGGCAGAAGAACCTTTTCAGTGTCAGTGACTGTAAGATGTACTGGCAAAGCAATGGAGACTATCTTGCTGTCAAGGTTGATCGCTATACAAAAACTAAAAAAAGCACATACGCTGGCTTTGAGCTGTTCCGAATTAAAGAGAGAGACATACCCATTGAGGTTTTGGAGCTTGATAATAAGAATGACAAGATCATCGCCTTTGCTTGGGAGCCAAAGGGCCACAGATTTGCAGTTATTCATGGTGAAAGTCCAAGGCCTGATGTTAGTTTTTACACCATGAAAACTGCAAACAGTACTAGCCGGGTATCAAAGCTCACTACTCTCAAGGGAAAACAGGCAAATGCTCTTTTCTGGTCACCATCTGGCCATTTCATAGTTCTGGCTGGACTCAAAGGTTTCAATGGTCAATTGGAATTTTACAATGTTGATGAGCTTGAAACAATGGCAACAGCTGAACATTTTATGGCCACAGATATAGAATGGGATCCTACTGGAAGGTAATTTATAGGGATATAGAAATACGAATGATGAGTTTAACTGTTCCCTGGCTTCATATTTACTGAATTTAACTGGGCAACTGTTATAATTAGTCTCTGGGAAAGTTGTGTTTGCATTTCAAATAGCTTAAAGGCACCTCTCTTTATCTATTATTTTTGCTTGTCTCCTGATATTACTCGTAATTTAGTCATGATTGTATATCCTGTTTGTGTTTTTATAGGTATGTTGCAACTGCTGTGACTTCAGTTCATGAGATGGAAAATGGTTTCAATATATGGTCCTTCAATGGCAAGCTACTTTATAGGATTCTGAAGGATCACTTTTACCAGGTAAGATGAATCATCATTGGAGAGATATTATGTAATACTTGGAATAAATGATTTTCATGGTTTCTCAGTTGGATGGTACTCCCAGTTACTTTTGTACATTTTGCGAAAGGTGGCAATGATCATTATTGTAACAATTATGCATAATGAACCCATCTCATGCAGCCCTTTTCCCTAATTTTATTTCATTGTGGCAATTTGCTATGATAAAAGTTATTAATATTTTGGCTAGCGTAACTTCTGGATGTTGACTGTTCTGATCTGATTATTTTGATTGTTACAGTTCTTGTGGCGACCAAGACCAGCATCTTTCTTGAGTCCTGAGAAAGAAGAAGAAATTGCAAAGAATTTGAAGAAATATAGCAAGAAGTATGAGGCAGAGGACCAGGATGTGTCATTGCAATTGAGCGAGCAGGAGCGTGAGAAGCGGAGGGCATTGAAGGAGGAATGGGAGAAGTGGGTCAACAATTGGAAACGTTTACACGAGGAACAGAAATTGGAGAGACAGAGATTGAGAGATGGAGAAGCCAGTGATGAAGAAGAGGAATACGAGGCTAAAGAAATTGAAGTTGAGGAGGTGGTGGATGTTTCAGAGGAGGTTGTTTCTTTTGACGAATGAGATCTCTTCGGATTACAATGTGCAGCACAGGTATCTTGTAGACAACCATCTGAAGTGGAGCTTTCGATAAGCAAGTGTTCGGTGATTACCATTTTTCTTGCACTTTCTTTAATTTTATTATGTTAAGAATTTTGTTAAGCCGTGACAAACACTTCCCTTAATGTTATAATCCATTTACATGCCAATCAGTTTTGTTGTCTGTTTTTTCGGTTTTTGGTTGTAAACAATTGTTTGACATGCCCTACAAAAAAATTTAAAAATTATATTTTTGGTGGGGTGGCCTTTCATAGCACACCTAGATGGATGTATATACACTTTGAGAAATAAATGTTGGTGCTGAGTTGGAATTTGAATACGAATTAAGCAAGTTGAGTGTGTTAAAGATCAAATTTGTATTTTTAAATCAAATCCGGTTTGAATCTGATTGAATTTGGGTATTAAATCTTTTGAATTTAAATCATAATTACTAAATCTTTTAATGTTGGTGCTTTTATGGGTGAGTTTGGTCTGAGTAATATTTGGTGAGCCAATTTGTATTTATAAACAATTAGTATGTTTCGTCAATAATAATAAAAGAATAAACGAATAAGATTATTAATTATAAATTAATATTATATTTAATTAAAATAAATTGTTTCAGATTACATTTACATGCATTTTTTAAGTTATAATTACTATTTTTAGAATTATTAGGGATATATTAAAATTTTAAAATTCTTAAAACATCTTTAAATCTTTCTTAAATTAAAAATATTTTTAAAAATTTCATTAGTGTTCCTAAATTTTTTAAAATTTATTATTTACCTTGAACATGTATTTATACGATATTCATATCTTTAATTTAATTTGTTGTATTTTTTAAAATGTAATTATCAATTTTTAAATTAATTGAGACAAATTTTTAAAAATACTTCAAACTTTTTTTAAATTTCAAAATTGATTCACTTCTAAAATTTTTAAAATTTATAATTTACTTCTTAACATACGATTATATAATATTTATATTCTTAATTTAATTCGTTATATTTTTTTAGATTTAATTATTTCAAATTTCAAAAAACTCCCTAAAATTGATTCACCTATAAAATTATCAAAATTTATAATTTACTTATAAATATATGATTATATAATATTTATCTTATTAATTTAATTTATTATGTTTTTTGACATATAATTATTATTTTAAAACTATTAGCGCATATACTAAAATTTTATGAAATTAAAAAATACTTCCCAAAATTTTTCAAATTACAAAATTTTTTTAAAAAATGTTCATTTATATTCCTAAAATTTTTAAAATTTATATTTATATCAAACATATAATTATATGGTATTTATACCATTATTATTATTATTATTTTTGTTATGGGATATTGTTGTCCTTTTTAAAACTACTAGAAGTATGTTAAAAATAAAGATAATTCTATTAAAAATTTTCTAATAAATAATAATAAACTTATAGTAAAATTAAATTATTAGATAGAAAGAATTAACCAAAATACCTTTTATTTTTCTTATTTTTGTCACTATTAATAATAAAATGTTATTGATATCATCGTACAAAGGCTAAAACCTATTTCCACCCAAGGTTTTTTTAAATGACACACTGATACCCATGAAAGTTTAGAAAGCCAAATATCCACTTTTGCTCTTTGAAAAGACCAAAATACCTTCCATCAAATTCAAAAATATTAATATTAAAATAAATTTTAATATAAATGATATTAAAAATGAATTTAAAATAAAATGATATTAAAATAAATTAATTAATAAATATTTAAAAAAGCCACTGTCGACGATAACATCACTGGCAACAATAGACAACGTTAATGACACCATGTGACAGAAAAAGGTCATCTGATTCCATTGACGACTAGATTTGACAGTCAAAGATCTGAGTGAAGTGGCTAAATCTGATCGCTCTGTTGTCAGAGAAGGTCGGAATGCTTGACATCGGTCATTTCTGACCATTTTAGATGGCGAACAGTCTCCTTGGAAGTCTAGAATAGGATAACTATTTCCGGCCATCTAGTTATATTAATGTCAGTTATCGTTGTCAGTGGCGATGATAACTTTTTAAATAGTTATTTTATTTTTTATTAATTTATTATTATTATATTAATATTATTTTATTTTATATTTATATTTAATTATTTTTATAAAATTTATTTTTAATTTTTATTTAAAAAGATAAAAATATTTCTTTAACTTTGATTAATGGTTGATATTTGACTTTTAAACTTCTAGGGATGAAAGTTTCATTTAAGAAACTTTGGGTGGGAATAGGTAGTTTCGCCTCGTACAAATCTTTTAATTGCATGTACCATGCATTACCTAAAAGGTAAAGATTTTAATATCCCTCACCAAATAAGATTTTAGGAGCTCTGATTGGCTATTCTGTGAAGGCCAAGGACAAGCAATCACGACAAAATTGTAATTGCAAGCTGCCATTATGGAAGGATGTCTTTGTCACTTCCCCACCCACTAAAAGATGACTTGCTTTATGTCTTTTGGTCTTTCAACTCTCACCGGTCAATCATTCACACTCTTCTTCTTCAATCTCGCCCATCTTCATCTGTCTGCACTCACTTTTTTGTTGGGTTTTCCCCTAACAAATTAGAAATTGACATCTTGTTTCCTTCTTATCATTATTATTATTATTATTATATTATATTATTAACTGATAATCTGTCCCAAATCCATGATTATTAATTGGTTATCAAATGAAGCAAGCTGCCATTTATCTTACCCACAAGTCTTGTTGCTTCCTCTTTCTTGTTTACATGTTGCAAAGGTCATTGTTTCTTCTATCTTGTTCATTCTTACCAAGTGTGAAATTAAAAAAGAAAATGTGGACATCAATGTGAATTTGAGAAAATATTTTTTATGCTGATCTTAGTCCAAACAAAAGGGAAAATTTATAAATAAATTATTTTTCTCATAAAACAAATGAAAGGGTTCAATCAATAACTCTTCCACAATGGGGAAAAGACACAGATTACAGCTTTCTCCCACTACCTATTCAAGCAACTGCCTGCCAGTGCCTGGCCTGGCCTACAGCCAAAGATTTAGATTCCTATCTGTATTCCATTCAATCCCTGCTTCAGATTCCAGCCATATATCTTCATCCCCACTTAAATTATACAATAATATTAATTACAACTGAAAGTCTTTATGCAATCCTACAATCTTCCAAAAATAAGAAACAAAATAATCTTTTATTATGTTGGTGTATGTTAAAACCCTGTGTCTTTTTCTGTACTAAAATTGGTAGATCCCATCTCCTGGATTGGTTTACCATTTCTCCTCTTAATAAATGAGCCAAGGCTCTGGTTCTATGTAAGCCCTTGGTCACTAGGGGTGGATATAAATTCAATTGAGATTAAAGACTCTTTAATTCAAGTTTGATAGGAACGAAAATGATTTTGTTCAAATTTGATTTAGTTGACTGAGTCAAAATTAAGAATAGTTTAAATTTGACTAAAATAAAAAATGATTTAACTTAAGTTTAAATCGAAATTATGACTTAAATTCATGACTTGAGTTCGATTTAAATTTATAGTTTGGATTCATTGATCATTAAGAAAATGCTATCGTTTTGTTAATGAGTTGTAAACTCGAGCCATAGATTGAATCTATGAACTTAAGTCAAATTCGAATTATAGATTTGAATCAAACTATCTCTTGTTCGAATTTGACTCGATTATAAAAATAAAACGATCATTTTAATTCAAACTTAATTCAAATTTAAACTAAATAAATTTGAGTCAAACTGAATTAATTTTTAAAATCAAATTAACCCGGTTTAAGTCTGACCCTATTGATCAAGACCTCACTAACTAAATCTATCATGCATTCAGAACCATCATCAACACAGACTTTTTAAGAACACTATGTAAACTTAATAATACATATATATATAAAAGGAGAGAGCATGAATGATTTGTCAATATTGGAGTCTGTCTAGTTTTGTAGTACTAATTTTATTGGAAGACTTGTAAAGTTTTATTTAATAATGAAGTCAATAGTCAATCAATAAATATAATAAAGGGGTACATTTTATCAGTATCTACAATATTATTGGTACAGAAAATCCCTGCAAATGTCCAAACAATTAGGTTTATGATATTGACAAATAAATGTTGTGGAAGAAGCACCAATGGAGTCAATTAGTAAAACAAGTTGATTGAAGAATCTTCATCATTATTTGTTTATGGGTGGTTGGTTAAGTAGTGCTTTCATTTCTAATCTTTTTTTTATTCTACTTACCAATTATCAAATAGTTGGGTTCCCATGTATTCTCATTGTTATTATTGTTGATTGATGGGTCTCATTGACTAGGGATATATACGAATCGAATTGAATCCAAACATCTTTAGTTTGAGTTTGAAATTGATTAACTTGAGTTTAATTCGAATTCATCAAGCAAAAGTCTAATGGAAATTTACAAAGGGATTAAATTACATGTTTCTACCCAATGTTTGTTCAAATACGTTTTTCCACCTCTGGATGACATAAATTCACTTTCCCATCTTAAATCAAACTCTATTTAAAAGAAATAAATGCTATAATGGTCAATTGGTTTGAAAAAAAAATTAAAAAGAATAACTCTTTTTAAATATCATAATTAAGTCATTTTACATGTTTAAAAACTTGAAATTTATTACTTGTAAAAGTTTGAAATCCTAACCCTTGTCGTCAATTGGAATCTCATGTCCATTGTCAACTCATTTGCCTCTAACATTTATTACAACATCACATTGCTTTCTCAACCTTATAGAAAGCTAAAGAAGAAGTCGATATCATTAGGTTTTGCTGATAATTGATAATGTTAATAATTTGTTATTACAATTTAATGATTTGATATTATCAAATTCAGTCGATGATGGTAGGGCTTAGGATTGAAATGAAATCATTAAAGATAATATGATAGTTTAATTTTATGACATTGTATTAACATACTTTTTTTTTTCAATCGAATTCGAAAAAATATACATTATACCATTAAAGAATAAGAAAGAGCTTTTAAACCAACCTTTGGTAGGAAAATGTAAGTTAATCTTTCCCAAGATTATGATTAATTATCAATTAATAACAAGGGAGGTTGAACGTGACAGCTTTTATAGAAATCACAATCCTCCACATATTAAACTTGCTTGCCTTCAACAAGAGGGTTCAAATGTGACCATACATATATAACATTTTTATAAAACTTTGCTTTCAATCCATAATTTTATTATTCCATGTGTCTTAATTTTACACCCAATCATGTGGCGTGCTTTTAGGTTGAAAAATAATGTAAAGCACCATCTTCTGTAAATTACAAAACTACCCTGATAAATAATCAATTTGAATAATTTCCATTCAATAATTATTGATTTGACTTGAATCATATATGGCCATTTCAAATCATCATAGGCGTATTATGATGAAATCATACTGTGCAAAAATACCCATCTAACTTTAAGATAACTTTGGAATTTTAACTAAAGGTGGTAAAAATGTCATTTTCAATCTTTAAAGGGTAAGAAAAGTTTAGTGAGACAAACCTAGCCTATAAAAACTGGCTAAGAATATGCGTTAAGAAAGAAGGCTTCCTCCCTCTTTTACCCAAACCTAATCCATGGCTACTGTCACCATGTTCTCATTCTTTCCCAGATTTCTTCTTCTTTCACTCTGCCTTTTCCGGGGCTACACAGTTGAAGCTAAATCAGAAACATCTGTAACTCTTCACCTCTCCTCTCTTCTACCTTCTCCTGTTTGCACACGCTCCTCCCATGGTATATCTTAATTTCAGTTCTCTTTCTCTCTAATTTTCATTTCTTACTGTTTATATATATGACTGCCCGTGCGAAGTAACCTGTAGCATGTCTGTTTTACTTATGTATGTGGAAGACTGTAAGTCAGCTTCTGGTTGAAGAAAACTGATTCCAACTAAAATTTATAACTGTTTGATTCATGTTTCAGCTGCTGGAAGGAAGTCGTCTTTGGAGGTAGTTCACAAGCTAAGTCCGTGTTTCAGAAATGGAGATGAGAAATCAAGTTCTGTATCTCACTTGGAGATTCTCCTCCAGGATCAAGCTCGAGTTGACTCGATTCACTCAAAACTCGCCAAGAACTCCGGTGACGTGAAGCAGACAGACGCTGCTGTGCTTCCGGCGCAGGACGGAAGCGTGATGGGTTCAGCCAATTATATAGTTCAAGTGGGACTTGGAACCCCAAAGAAAGAGTTATCTCTCATTTTTGACACAGGAAGCGACCTCACATGGACACAGTGCCAACCTTGCGTTAAAGCTTGCTATCAGCAAAAGGAATCAATTTTTGACCCCAGACTTTCCAGTACCTATGCCAATATTTCTTGCTCTTCGGCACTGTGCAGTTCACTTTCGTCAGCCACAGGTATATCTATTGACCATGATCCATCTCCAGTAAGTTCGTTCATTTGTATAGTTTAAAATTAATGTTCAAGAGTTGCAGGAAATCAGCCGAATTGTGCTTCTTCAACCTGCGTCTATGGCATCAAATACGGAGATTCTTCGTTCTCCGTTGGATTCTTTGCCAAAGAAACGATTAGTTTAACTTCTTCAGACGTTTTTCCCGGCTTCCTGTTCGGCTGCGGTGAAAACAACCAAGGTTTATTCCGCGGCGCCGCTGGTTTGCTCGGTCTTGGACGTCACCCAATTTCGATAGTCTCTCAAACTGCAACAAAATACAATAAGCTTTTTTCTTATTGCCTTCCATCGAGGCCCAGCTCAACGGGCCACCTCACTTTTGGCAATGGCGGTGGCGTTGCAAAATCAGTACAATTTACGCCGTTATCTAGCATCTCTCAAGGGTCTTCTTTTTATGGCCTTGACATTACGGGAATCACCGTCGCCGGCCAAACATTGCCTATTCAATCATCCGTTTTCACGACGGCTGGAGCTATTATTGACTCGGGAACTGTGATCACGCGCCTCCCACCAGGCGCATACTCCGCCCTGCGGACAGCGTTTCGTCAACAGATGTCAAAGTATCCAACCGCGCCAGCTCTCTCGATTCTTGACACTTGTTACGACTTTAGCCAGTACACGACTGTTACCGTGCCTAAAATAAGCTTCCTCTTCAAAGGCGGCGTCGTGGTGAACATTGACAAGACTGGACTTATGTACGCTAGTTCTCAGTCGCAGGTTTGTCTGGCTTTCGCCGGCAACAGTGCAGCCAGTGACCTGGCAATCTTCGGGAATACACAGCAAAAGACTCTAGAGGTGGTGTACGACGCCAATGGCGGCAGGGTCGGCTTTGCTCCGAACAGCTGCTCTTAGCCGACTCCCTCAACAAAAATTTAAAGTATACATAATAATAATGATTTGTAATTTGCGTAATGATAAAAATAGTATTTCAATGAAATTATGAAATATCAATATTTCATAAGCCTCGACTTAACGTTTAGTTCCAGTAAAATATAAATAATTCATTAAACATTTTAAATTTTATATTTACCTTTTAAAATCTAGTTCTTTTACTTTAAATATAAAAATAACATAATTTATGAGATTTAATATAATAATTTATTTAGGAGTCGAAAAAATTTCTTCTGTTACCATCAAATTCGAGTTAAAATTTTATTAATTTGATTCAATTTAATTACTTTTTTAGTAAATTCAACCCTCATTTTGGACTTAAAAAAATGAATAATAATATTAAAGAATCCTTAAACTTAAATCAGATTATTGAATTAAAATCTTAATTTAAATTTAATTCACTCGAATCAAATATAAATTCAAAACTTAAATAAACTCAGTTGTTCCCAGGGTAAACCCTAATGATACTTGCATTTCCAATCATTTTCTTGGCCCCTTGGGACTTGTGACGTGGACTCCTACTTCATTACTTCAAACAAATTAAGATTCTTCTTAACGATGACCAATTAGGAAGATTAATTGTGGATTAAGATATTTGCAGTCTAATTTCTGACTACTAGACGTAATCGCCTTTAACTTGCCATGCGAAGTGGCCATATTTGGATTAGAAGCACAGGAGTGCTATCAATATCACTGTTCTCAAATGGCCTAAACACTGTCTCCCACCCAAGGTTTGATAAAATAACAAAATAGCCCCATTCATTAAATTTGAAAAAACCAAACGCATACTCACTAGTCAAAAGTCGATAACTAGTTTTAATAATTAAAATGTATTTATATTATTTTATTCAAATATTATAATATATATGTGTTTGAGGTGTAAACATAAGTTTTTTTTAATTTTACTAGCGATAAAAGATATAATTTTCATTATTGTTTCAAAAATTAGCATATTTATTTATTTATATATTTTAAAAATATTTTATAATACCAATAATTTATAATATGATATTTATACTGTTAACTTAATATGATTTTTGGAATTGTAATTATCATTTTTAAAACTATTAAGAAGCATATTGAAATTTTAAAAATATCAAAAACACCTTTCAACTTTTTTCAAATTAAAAACTTTTTAAATTTAAAAATACCTTAAGCTTTTTTTCAAATCTCAAAATTTCATAAAAGTTTTAAAAATTTATAGTTCACCTTAAATATATGTTATTTTATCCAAATATTATAATAATTATGTATTTAGAGTACAAACATTATTTTTTAAAATTTACTAAGAGTAAGTAGATAATTTTTTTTTATCTTGTGTTAAAACTTATCATATTCACTATCTATTTTGCAATTATGTTATAACCTTATTAGTTTGTAACATGATATTTAGAAACCCTAACTTCTTGTGTTTTTCAAGGATGCAATTGTTATTTTCAAAACTATTAAGAAATACATTAAAATTTAAACACCCTCAAACTTATTTAAATTTCAAAAAATCCTAAAATTTTAAAAATTACATTTTAGCCCAAATTCATAGTTATTTATCATTAACACACTTATGTTTACCTACACTAATAAAAATTGTTTATAATTTTAAATAATATAAATTAAAAAAATTTAATAAAACTTTATAAGTAAAATATTATTTAGTTTTGGAGAATTTTTGTCTTTACAATAATTTTATAAAAATTTAACAAATAACCGAGAATTCAATTTTTTGAAATTTAACGGGTGGGTTCGCTGGTCCATTTGATATTTTTATATTTAGATTCGCAGGTCCATTTGGAACAAGTTCTAAATCTGACTTGGGTCATTGACTAAACTTAGTTTAGTTGGAATGGATTTGGATTTAAATTATATTAATAATATCAAATTGTGGTTTAATTATTGAGTTTGAATCAATTTAATCGTCATGTATGATATTAAAGTGACATCATATAGATAAAATTTATTTTAAATTTTAATTATATTAAATTGATCTCATTAATCTAATTAATCGATCAAATTAATCAGATCAAGTCAATCATAGCTTTCATTCGGTTTCACCTAATCAATTGTAAGTACTCAAGTTCAAATTTCCCTAATTACAAAACTATACGATTATGTCAACATGATACTATTATATTGATTTGATCTGAGAATGAAACTATAACTTAGTGCACTTTGTCCAATTTAATGGTAGGTCAAGTTAAACCAAAGACTATATCATTTTTAAAATTTACTAGGATCACTTTGGTCCTTCGATTTTGATTAAATTAGTCGAATTAATCGATTTACTTTTAAGACCTTGGTTAGAACCAGGTTGAGCCTAATTTGGCGTGGCTCACCGTGTCATAGGTCATACTAACATATTATATTGGTTTGCTATAAAACCAAAGCTTGAGACACAACTTATAGCCTCATGAATCATACTTTCTTGACTCTTTTATAAGTTAGTCATTTAAAATTTTTTTTATATACTTTTAAAATTTTATAATTTTATAAAATTTTTGAACATATAAAATATTAAGTAATGATATGAAAACTTAAAATAAGTATTAAAGGCCAAAGGACTTATTCCCACCCATAGTTTGAGGCGGGGACAAAATCCCACCCTCGAGGTTTCAAAAACGCAAAATCTCACCTTTAAACCAAATTTAATATTAAATCTAATGGTAAATAGTAATAATTCAAGGGTATTTTTGTTATTTTAAGATTAAAATTTTATAAAATAATAAAATAAATTTTATATACATATAAAATTTTAAAAAATTTAAAAAATTAAAACAGTGATCGACAATGGAACCAGATGACTGTTTTCGATCACTTGATTCTAGAGGAGGTCAAATCTGGCCTCCTTGTTAACTGGAGGGGGCCAGTTTTGGAGAAGGTGGCCAGATCTAGCCACCTTCGTAAAAAAAAGCAACTGAAAATGGTCGAGAAGGTCCGACCTTAGTCCTACCAGCTATTATTTCTAGTAAAGGCGACCAGATCTGACCTCTTCCACCAAAACTAGTTTGGCCGTTTCTACCCAATGGGGAGGTCAGGGAACCAGATGGTCAGAGACGATCACTTGGTTTCATTATTGACGGCTACCAGTAGGGTTAGATTCGAATTGAATCAAACGCAAACAGGCACATGTTTGTGTTCGTGTTCGTCGAATATTTTTATAACATAGTTTGTATTCGTGTTTGATTCGTATAATTAAGTTCGTATTCGTATTCATATTCGGTTCGTATAATTCATTTATATATTTATTAAAAATTATAATTAATACAAATAATTAATAAAATATAATTAAAAAAATTTTATTTTAAGTTCGGATTGTGTTCATGTTCGGTTCATATAGTTCATGTTCGGACTCATGTTCACTGAATTTTAAAATTGCAGTTTGTGTTCAGATTCGTTTGATTTTATTCAAACCAAATTTAAAGACGAATCCAAATATATTCAGTTTGAATCCAGCCCTAACCACCAGTGTTAGCATTGGTGGCTGTATCTGTTTTAATTTTTTAAAATTTTAAAATTATTTTAAAATTTTATTATAAATTTTTATTTTTTTAAAAAGGTATTTTAACAATTTTATTTAAAAAATTGAAAAACCTGTTTTCAATACGAAGAGATTTTGTCTCGGCCTAACTATGGGTGAGAATAAGTCCGTTGGCCAATATTAAATTATGCATCATTAATGATAATAAATATGTTAATAATGAAGTTATTATTTTTATTAGTTTTCAAATATATATTTATTATAATAAAAAAAAAAAAAAAAGATGAAGAGTTTTAGAAAGTACATGGAATCTACCAATGTATGGACAATACCATTTTCTTCGTCCTTAGCCTTGTCCGCTTAGGCTTGTTGGAAGGACGATTCTTTTGACACAGACGGCCCACAAGAACTTGATAATCATGCACATGTTATTCACCTCAGCTCTCTTTTCCCATCAACTGTTTAAAGTCCTTCTACCACGCAGGGCCAGGGTCATAGCTAGCGTCACGGGTACGGGAGCTCTATATCGGCTTGGCGGAATTTTTTTTCTCACCAATACAGAGCCAAGGTAACACCCCCTGCGGAAATCTGGAACCCCGCACACGTGATGGCAGCAAGCTTGCGCAACTTGCTCAGCCTCAAACCCCGAAGATCGGAATTTCCAGAAAATTAATAAACCCACTAGGATAACAAGCAAACGCCACCCAAATATCACAATACACAATGCCAAAATACCATAAAATCAAGAGAACACAACAAGTTTACGGGAAATATCCCAACCTTATATTAATCACAAATAATACAAGGAAAATACAATGTTTACATTTACAACATAAGAAATCACTCTCACAAGTACTCAAGCTCACAAGATTCACTCACTCTTATGCTGTAGCAACACCTGGACAGCCGAATCTGCTGCTGTATGCCACTCACACGCACTGCCGTTCACGATCCAGCCTTGATCTAAGCTTGCATGCAGAGAAGGACCTCACAATCTCCTGCGTTTTCCAGCTTAGAAAGGGTATCAGCACTGGTTTTTCCCTCCAGCTCTCTCCAATACTGATATATTTTCCCTCTCCTCTCCTACCCGTCTCCACCCCTAAGTGGACAATTTATATGGGATTTTACAAGCAATACTGTAGTGGCAGACTTGGGCCATCTTTCTCAAGCTAAATAAAACACTTGGGCCTCTTGAAATATTATGAACAAAGGTCATATTTATTCAGCCTCTTGGATTAGTCATTTGGGCCTTTTCCCCTCTTGAAATAAAGCCCACCAGCATTCCACATTCATGCTTCCAGCCCAATCCATCAGAATAAGCAACCCAACCAGCCAAGTGCAATTCTGCCTGGACGCCACAACGCCATGGTCCTGCCTGTGCGTAAATTTCCGCCAATTGCACCCATTGCTCTCAAACAATGCACATGTGATTTTCTACAGTAGCTTGAACGTCCAATTATGTTTCCTCGTGGCCATACATATTTCCCATACCTTCGGATTGGATTTTTGCAGCCACACAAGTGTGGCCGCTTGTTTTTTTACACGCACCAATCTGCGTAAATGCAGTGCACCGCCAACGCACTGCTTCGAACAGCCAACGCACGCGGCCTCCCGCGCTCAATTGTCGACTGAAATAAATATTGGGCTTGATCACTTACGCCCAAGTTCGATGTCTGCAGTTTCTGTATTTATTTTCCATGCCCCGCTCTAGGCACGGATTCGCCAAGGTTAACTTTTCTATTTTAATTCTGATTTTGTATGTGTATGGTGATTCTACTCTATTATGCATTTAAATCGGCGTTGCACGTTGTGGCAGGCGAAAGGCAGTCACCTCTGAACCTATTCCACAGATATGGCCCATGTTTTCAACATGAAGGAAGAGACCAACCAAAATCTCCATCTCAAAAACAAATCTTCTCCTAAGATCAGTCTCGTATTGAATGGATTCGATCAAGAATCTTACAATACACAGGCCGTTCTGATAAAAAGAACACTACCGCAGCGACAATCCCGAAGAACGGCCTTTTCATGAATACTCAGAGTTACGTCGTGAGAGTGGGGCTTGGCATTAATATATGACACAGGAAGTGAGCTTATGTGGCTACATTGGGAGCTCTTTTGTAGCACCGGACATTGCTATCCACAGAAAGAATCGATATTTGACGCTCATGCATCCATGTCGTATGCTAACATTTCTTGCTCAGCGCCAATGTGCAGCACATTCATGCCTGGTGCAGGTAAACCAGTTGATACAAATGTGAAATTATGAAATATTCATTAGAGTTCTATTGACATTTTTTTTCTGTAGAAAGACCCTTCAAATTGTGGATCCTCAACACGCACATATGGGATCTATGACGCAGACCATACATATTCCTTGGGATTCGTTAGCCTGTGGGAAACGATTGCCTTAACCTCTTCTGACGTTTTCAGTAACTTCCACTTCGGTTGCACCCAGAACAACTCAGTCTTGTTCGGTTCAGCGGCGGGTTTGCTCGGTCTTGACCAAAGTCCAGTCTCGTTCCCCTCTCAAACTACGTAAAAGTACGAGAAGTTCTTCTCTTACTGCATTCCTTCGATAGCCAGCACCACAGGCCATCCCACTTTTGGCAATAATGGTCGCCTCTCACAATCAACAAAATTCACTTTAAACCCACCTGCATCCAAGAGCACACCTTACTATGGCCTTAACATAACAGGAGTCGGTTTAGCCGGAAAAAACCTACGCATTCCTCTATCAGTTTTCACAAAAGCCGGAGCTATTATTCACACAGGAACCGGGATCACACGGCTGCCTTCGGACGCATACTCGTCTCTGCTGGCTGCATTTCGTGAATCCATATCTGGGTATCCCGTGACACACCCTCTCGGGCTTTGGCTTGACACGTACAACGATTTTAGTAGTTATAAAAGCATTCCTCTTCCTGATGTGAGCTTCTTCTTTGGTAATGATGTTGAAGTGGAGGTGTACTGCCAGGACTAGCATTTTGCAGGCTTGGCCATGGCATAGGAGGTGGTGCCAATTTTGATGCATCTTGACCCCACTTGATGATTATTTTCCGTTTAATCATTGATATGTGTGACAGCTATGGTGATTATTTTCCTCACTGCTCTTACAAGACAAAGTAGAAACTCTTTGATGTGTGTATTCAAAAGTATTTGTATAGATCCGAAGTAACTATAAAAAGGTCCCAACACTATATTCTTCAACTCACATGGAACTGTGAGATAAATCCTAATCCAACAATGGAAAAGGTTTTCCCAGCAAAACCTGTGTTTCTGTATACATGAGCCTAAAGCTACTCTCAACTTTTACCTGTCCTTCAATTAATGGTCGTGACTTGCTCTGAACATGCACATATATTACAAACTTTATCAAAGGATCTCATTCCTCTCGGATAGCCTTCGTACACCACATAATCCTTGTAATTTACACTTAATTTCGGAGGATTAGTTCATCAGTCTGCCAAACTTCTTAGTCCATTAATTATAACTTTTTGTTAATTTCTCAGCTTCGCCATCTCTAATGCTCTTAACAGCAATTTACAGCGATTTCAAAATTTCTCCAGAGTTCTGGTTCCAACTCTTCTGTTCCACCATATGTCCGACAATCTCGTCGGCTAAATCACCAACCCTAGTCTATATGTTTCAGAATACATCAACATTAAAGCTCTAAATTACACAAGAACTAATTTAAAATTAGGTAACCATCACACTCAATTTATCTACATTCAATTTTACAGCCACACACAACAATTAAGCAACATTCAGCAATGCAGTCATACACGGCATTGAACTAAATAACATTCAACTTACAACTACGCACAACACTCGATTGAGCAACAAAAAGAAAAAAAAAATGCAGTTATACACAACATTGAATTACGCAACATTGAAGTTTACAGTCATACAACACTCAATCAAACAAGAAGCTTGAATTTTAATTTATTTTATAAAATAATTCCCATAAGATCCACCAAATAAAATGAATTTGTAATTTAAGGTTTGCTTCCACACATTAATTTGGAGTAGACTTCAAGCGACCCTGGAACCAATTTTCTTCCTTCACCTATTCGATCTAATTCAATGTATACTTTATCATATTTTCTACTCCTCAATTGAACCACGAAAGAATAAACCCTAGATGCTAAATATGGATGGAACTTGGGATTTTCCCTCTTTTTCCTTTCCAATTTTTATCTCTTACTTTTTTCTTCCTTTCTTTTTATCTTTTCTCTCTTCCCTCTGCCCTGTACGTTTTTTTTTAATTCCCTCTTCTTTCTCTCTTCCTCTTATCTGGTATCAAATAAAAAATGGGTGTTCCAAAATGTCTCACTTTTTGAGTTTAAGTCAATTTCTCTTGAGGATTTATTTCTTAGACTCTATACTTCAGTGAAATTTTACTTTATCTCGTAAATTTTTATCGTATTATAAAATTTTTTACCCTGATTGTATTAGATATGAATAAACCAAAATAATACATCAATCTCCTCATTATTTGATCCTGCTGATACGATATCTTAGTCCAAACAAAATAGAAAAAGAAACATTTTCTCATAATAACAGACAAAAGGGTTCAATCAATAAGAATCCTAAGAACCAAACATTTAAGTTCTGATCTTTATTCCATCCAATCCCCGTTTCAGATTATAATACACGCAGAAGTCTTCATACGGTCCTACAATCTTCCAAAAATAACGACAGTCTTACTGGTGCAGACTTTATGTGCAGGTTAAGACTCAAGATTCAGACTATTTTTAAAAAAATAATTTTTTTGCTGATTTCATCATACTGATTCAGCAATCGGGGTTTTACCTCGGGCAAAAAATCATGCTCTCCCGCGGGAGCCCCAAGGACAAAATTCTGAGACGCCCCTTGCGTCAAAACTGCTGCAGAATACCCCACTGAATGGGGTGGGAAATAGCTGAATAAAACTGGCTAAACCCAAGTAAAAAGTATGTCTTAAGAAAGAAAGCTTCCTTCCTCTTACCCAGTCCATGGCTGCTCTCACTACTTTCTCATTCTTTCCCAGATTTCTTCTTCTTTCACTCTGCCTTTTCTGGGGCTGTACTGCTGGAGCTAAATCAGAAACCTCCGTAACTATTCACCTCTCCCCTCTTCTACCTTCTCCTGTTTGCACACGTTCCACCCATGGTATATTTTATTTCAGTTCTCTATCTCTACTTATCATTACATACTGTCTATATATTACTGTCCATGCAATTTATTTTATGTTCCAGTAACCTGTAGCATGTCATTGTTATGAAAGTTTTATCTGTTTTACTTCTTAATGTGGAAGACCGTATGTCAGCTCCGGGTTGAAGAAAACTGATTCCGACTAAAAAAGTTGTAACTGTTTGATTAATGTTTCAGCTTCCGGAAGGAAGTCGTCTTTGGAAGTAGTTCACAAGCGAGGTCCATGTTTCAGAAATGGAGATGATAAATCAAGTTCTCTATCTCACTTGGAGATTCTCCAACAAGACCAGGCTCGAGTTGACTCAATCCACTCAAAATTCTCCAAGAACTCAAGCCGTGCAAGTGACGTGAAGCAAACAGACGCTGCTGTGCTTCCGGCGAAGGACGGACGCGTGTTGGGTTCAGGCAATTATATAGTTCAAGTGGGACTTGGAACACCAAAGAATGATTTATCTCTCGTTTTTGACACAGGAAGCGACCTCACATGGACACAGTGCCAACCTTGTGTTAATAATAAATCTTGCTATCAGCAAAAAGAACCGATCTTTGACCCCGGACTTTCCAGTACCTATGCCAATATTTCTTGCTCTTCGACAGAGTGCAGTTCACTTTTGTCAGCCACAGGTATAAACAATTGACCTTGATTCATCTCCGGAGGGTTCGTCCATTTTTTTAGTTGAAAAAATGTTCAAATGTTGCAGGATATTCGCCGAATTGTGCTTCTTCAACCTGCGTCTATCGCATCAGATACGGGGATTCTTCGTTCTCCGTCGGATTCTTTGCCAAAGAAACAATTAGTTTAACTTCTTCAGACGTTTTTCCGGGCTTCCTCTTCGGCTGCGGTGAAAACAACCAAGGTACATTCCGCGGCGCCGCCGGTTTGCTCGGTCTTGGACGTCACCCAATTTCGATAGTCTCTCAAACTGAAAGTAAATTCAACAAGCTTTTTTCTTATTGCCTTCCATCGAGCCCCAGCTCAACTGGACACCTCACTTTTGGCAACGGTGGTGGCGTTTCAAAATCAGTACAATTTACGCCGTTATCTACTATCCCTCAAGGGTCTTCTTTTTATGGCCTTGACATTACGGGAATCACCGTCGCCGCCCAAACATTGCCTATTCAACCATCCGTTTTCACGACGGCTGGAGCTATTATTGACTCGGGAACTGTTATCACGAGCCTCCCTCCCGACGCATACTCCGCTCTGCGAGCAGCGTTTCGTCAACAGATGTCAAATTATTCAACTGCGCCAGCTTTCTCGATTCTTGACACGTGTTACGATTTTAGCAATTACACGACCATCACTGTGCCTGAAATTGGCTTCTCCTTCAACGGCGGCGTCGTGGTGACTATCGACATATCTGGACTTTTTTACATTATTTCTCAGTCGCAAGTTTGTCTGGCTTTCGCGGGCAACAGTGCTGCCAGTGACCTGGCAATCTTCGGGAATACACAGCAAAAGACTCTAGAGGTGGTTTACGACACGACTGGCGGCAGGGTTGGCTTTGGTCCCAACGGCTGCACTTAGCCGATTCTCTGGATAAAAATTTGAAGTATAAATAAAAATTTAATGATATGTAATTTGTGTAATGATACATAATGGTTCCATGAAATTATGATCGTATTTTATAAGCCTTAACGCATATAGACTGAATTCACGAGGATAATAACTGAAATTCGAATTGAACCGAATTTAAATAATAATTAATTTGGGTTTAGTTCACTAATGTAAGTCAAGTCGCTTAGTTGATCAAAGCAGGAGCCATTATTGACCCAGGTTTTGGCTGGTTAGGTGCTACAATTTTAGTGCTTATAAAAGCTCTATCAGAAAGAAGAATAAAGTCTCCTCAATTGAATTGGTACTGAGTGTTAGGGAGACATAGAAGTAAGACTTTCGCATTTCTTTAGAGAAACAAATAAGGTTATTGATTGTATGTCTAAATTTGCTTCACAGTATTTTGAGAAGATGATGTTATATCAAAAATCTTTTTTCGCTGTCGAGGGAATTTCTTTCAATAGGTTGCCTGAGAGTCAGGAAATCTACCTAATTAATGTTTCGTTTTATTCTTGACTTCTGGGTCACTTCACCCCACTCTTTTATCAAAAAAATAAAAAAAAAATTCTTAGACTAGAGTCTATAATAATAGAACTCAAATGCAATATAGGAGCCATAAAAAAGGAATGGTCAGAAATATTCATTTCTTATTGAAAAAACATATAGATAATCGTTTTGTAAGTTAAGCAAACATTTTTAACCATTATTTTAATTTTTAGTGGTCAATATTATCAATGAAGTTAACCATTGTTTTTAATTTTTTATAAATTTGTCTTATAAAATTTTTGTATTATTTTACTATTTTTAAATTTATTTTTAATTTTTATATTTTAATAATATTTTATAGTTTTATTATAATTTTTTTATTTTTTAATTGAAAACATTTCAATTGTTTTATAGAAAAAGTTAATATAATTGGATGAAAAATATATCGTAAACAAGTATTTGAACTTTTCAAAATTGAGAGTATGAATTTGTCATCTTGGAAACGGTGGGAGTGGGGGGGCTTAGTTGTTTCAGCCTAAATTTTGTTGCCCTTGAGGCTTCCATTTGTCTTGCTTCATGTATTTTGTAATGGTGTGCCAATCCAAGACGCGACAATCGCGGGCGAGAGCGGCCATTTCAAAGTTTCTAACAAAAGCATTCCTCTGCCTGATGTGAGCTCCTTCTCTGGTGATGATGTTGAGACGGACCTTGATCCCACAAGGATTATATATATGCTTGGTGGGTCGACGGTGTGTCTGGCTTTCAGTCCCATAGATAGCGTAGATCAAGTTGTTATTTTCAGAAACATACAACGAAAGAGACTAGAGGTGGTGTACGACAGCGTCGGAGAGAGGGTCGGGTTTGGTCCAAGGGATTGCCAGTAGGCCAGTTACCCAACTAATTAAAGAATTTCTTCGTTAAATACATATTATCATAAAATATATAATATGCATCGTAGGATATTGATAATCATAATCATATAGCTGTAAATTTATTTCAATTAATTGATAAGCAATGTGATTGTATCAAATTAAATGTTGTTTCATCGCAAATTGAAGGAAACAAACTAATTGTTTATAAGAGAGTGATCATTTGTTTAATAGAATGAAGGGTGTTCATTATAATCAAGTGACCTAATCAAACTGAGATTTGAATTGAAAAAATAGGTATTCAGATTGATTTGAATATTGATTCAAGAATATAATATATTCAATTTTTTTTTTTTTTTGGTTTACATGTGGAATTACAGAAGCCACATTTTTTGGGTATGACCCAACCTTGGCTTGGCCTACAACACCAAGGTCCCTAACAATAGAATGGATTTTGCCGAATTTGAGTTGAATTTGTCGGCAGAAACATTTTTCTGTAATTTTTTTTTCACTGCTTCTACAAGATAAATCACAAAATTATATGTTTCTTTAAAAAGTTTATGGATTAAGAGTTTTTCCATGCTCAGTGTGGTCGGTCAAATTTGATTACATCGAAAAGATAACTTTCATATTACTAGAAAGTAGAAGCATATAATTAGGAATAACATTATTTCAAACATAAATTGAAGCACAAGAATTTTTCTTGTTAATTTTCAATTGCAAGTTTAGCTGCAGCCACCAGGACCAAACCCAACCCTCTGACTGACCAAATCATGGTGCACCTCTATACCCCTTAGCTGATAATTTCCCAAGATCAAAGAAGGTCCAGCAGAGCCGTTTTGAATAGCTAAACACGCTAGGCTTAAATCCTGTTCAAATACGACAATAATTCCCTTCACATCCACCTCCAATTCAACCCCACCTTTGAGGAAGAAAGAAATCTTTGGTATCACAACTTTATCATATTCACTAAAATCATAACAAGTATCGAGGTTACCAACGATCCCTGGTGGTAGCATATTATATTTTGACATTTTCTTACGGAAAGCTGATCTTAAGGCGGCATACACGGACGGAGGCAGTTGCGTGATGGTCGTTCCCGAATCAATAATCGATCCTGATTTAGTGTACTCTAAACTGGCTATGGGTAGCTTTTTTCCAGCGACGGCCATTCCGGTTACAATAATATCGTAATATATTGACTCTTCTGGAGAGGAGGGTACTGGAGTGAACTTTACGAATTTGTATCTTTTATCATCATCAGTTTTGCCAAAGGTTATGTAGCCAGTGGAGCTATAAGATGACGGATAGCAGTAAGAAAAGTATTTTTGAGAGGTTTGTGATATGAAAGATGATGGATTTCGAGTGAGACCCATTAAGCCAGTTGATCCCTCAAAGTTAAGGGAATTGTTATTACCACATCCGAATATATAAGGGTATTTGACAAATGTATCAGAACGGCCATTCTTTATGGCTAACTTTTCAGTTGCTACAACGCCGATGGAACTACCTACACCGTAAGAGACACTGTAGCTGTACGTTTTCTTATCACACATTGGTATGAAATCTGCAGAGACAGTAATAAACAAAATTCTTGTTATAAGAATTCGATATAAGTTGCAGAAGGAATCTATTACCATGCCAAAGTGAATAGAAATGTTCATACAGATCTAATATATTTGTCCTGCTTTGTCAACGGGGGATGTAATTTGTAGTGTTACAAATAGGTACCTGGTAAACAGGCTGACGACCCGCATGGAACGGCAGAATACGTGGAGGATTTTAATGGATCAAATAACGGGATGTTTTGCTTAAGGCATTGAAGGCAAGGCTTGCACTGTGTCCAAGTGATGTCGCTACCGGTGTCCAAACTGAGACTAACATCTTGTGCTGGCGTTCCCAGAGATACGGTAATATAGAACTCGATGGATGCCCCTTGTGATATCTGAGGTTTGATACCGACGGTAAAGGCGTCTGTTTGCTTTAAATAGTCATCATCACGGCCAGAATGTTTGAGCTTAAAGATTCTGGATTTTATGTATTTAGCTCGGGCTTGGTCTTTGCCCAGAATTTCCAAGTAATTTGGAGTTTTTACTTTGCCCTTATTTATGTACGAGCATGGACCATATCTGCTTACTACCTCCACAGATGCTTTGCTTGGAACTGAAACAGCGAGACATAATATTCAGTCAGAGCTCAATTATAATCACAACAAAACTATGAAAAATCAAAACTATGTATATAATATAACCTTTGGTGGAATTCCGGTTGCAAACAGTTGAGGGCAAAAAAGAACTGACTTTAACAATGTGACTGTCGGAGAGTTGGGCTTCAGCTTGTTCAGCATAACTGTTCTTTGTAGAACATAGAAGCCATAAAAAAAGAAAGAAAGCTTGGAGGAGAAACCTGAGATACATGGAGATGTAAGTGGGAGTGGCCACAGGGGAAGAAGCTTACAAGAACGTACAGACTTTGTTTTCTGGAGTTGATTTATAAAAGCAGCTGGGCGGAGCATTGGAGGCGTTATATATAAGCGCAGTGTAAGTCCAAGCTAGTCTCCCTTTACATGAGTCTGGAATGTGTGTATTCAAAAGTATTTGTATAGATCCGAAGTAACTATAAATAGGTCCCAACACTATATTCTTCAACTCACATGGAACTGTGAGATAAATCCTAATCCAACAATGGAAAAGGTTTTCCCAGCAAAACCTGTGTTGCTGTATACATGAGCCTAAAGCTACTCTCAACTTTTATCTGTCCTTCAATTAATGGTCGTGACTTGCTCTGAACATGCACATATATTACAAACTTTATCAAAGGATCTCATTCCTCTCGGATAGCCTTCGTACACCACATAATCCTTGTAATTTACACTTAATTTCGGAGGATTAGTTCATCAGTCTGCCAAACTTCTTAGTGCATTAATTGTAACTTTTTGGTAATTTCTTAACTTCGCCATCTCTAATGCTCTTAACAGCAATTTACAGCGATTTCAAAATTTCTCCAGAGTTCTGGTTCCAACTCTTCTGTTCCACCATATGTCCGACAATCTCGTCGGCTAAATCACCAACCCTAGTCTATATGTTTCAGAATACATCAACATTAAAGCTCTAAATTACGAACTAATTTAAAATTAGGTAACCATCACACTCAATTTATCTACATTCAATTTTACAGCCACA
>JAJEJH010000818.1:0-67306 GCA_026122585.1 Anacardium occidentale
ATATCACACAATAAACTGAATTTCATACTGAAATACTTACGCTGAGAGGAAACGAGCGACGGCTGCTGGGATAGGCTGGCTCTCGGCTCATGCAATTTATACAAATAATGCATATGAAAACTCATTTTCTGAAAATGATTTTCAAAATCTGCTAAATGGCTCAAAGCATCGCTCTGATACCAACACTGTAGCGACCCCCGCCCCAGGCTACTGTGCGCTGCGGAAAATACTGTTCATATAATAATAAAATATTCCTGAGACGGGGACCTCTACAGAAAAACTACTGCTGGATAAAAATTTTCTTAATAAAGAAACTAATAATATAATTTACTGCGAAAGTAAATTAAATATAAGCGTGAAAACCCAGGCTGCTCATGTATAAAAATAACTGATCATACAGTGTATTAGGGTATAATATACACATATATACATGAGAATACTAAAGCATGCGAGCCAACATGCCATCTGCTGCTGCCGAGCCATATCCCCAAAATCTCGCAGCGGTCTCGCTCCAGCTCAGCCTCGAACTACTGACCTGTAAAAGGAAACAGGGAAGGGAGTGAGTGACAAAGTCACTCAGCAAGCGTTTCCAAACACAACACTCGCAGGTCCAAACAATCACTGACTACGTGACTCGTCACGTAGGAGGTTCTACTAGACAGTTTTCTTATTCTGATTCTCTTGATATACCGAAGTATATCCATTACCGCTTAATTCATTACTGAATTATGTTCTGTTTCTGTTCTGTTACTGATCTGTTCTCATCTGTTTCTCATGAGGTGCTGTACATGACAATGAAATGTACATGCTAATGTCATGTATGCTGAAAACTGTAAAAACTTGCCCTCAGGCTTGTTTTTCTAAAAAACTGTCTTTTCTGAAAACTCTTTCTGATAATAAAACTGTGATCCGAAGATCCTGAATATATACGTATAGTATATCTGAAATCTGTATCAGAAAGTACTGAAAATCTCTGAAATATCTGAAAATATCTGCTATGCTGGCCAGACTGATGAATACAGGGATTCGGCACCCTGGTCGTGCGAGTTCAAATCCTAATGAATCTACTGATGCACAACCAGCACTCTTTATTGAGCTTGGTCAGTGACCATGTCCTCTGGTGGACGGTGGTTTCCCTCTCTAGCGGGTGTGCGAACTCACAGGTGCCCCCTCGTATCCACCCCTATCTGATATATGAAAAATCATATATGTATATCTGAAAATCATGCTGTTGGATCCTTGGATCCAGTCTAAAAATATCTGATATGGCATGTCGTGCTAATGCTAATAATCATGCATGAAATGCTGATTTCTGATATTAATTCTGAGTTCTGTGTGCTTAGAATTGGCTTAGAGTGGCTTAATTACTCTTTTAATATTTTTTTCTGATTTTCTGAAGGTGCACGGGCGTGTGTTCTGGCGTGCACGGGCGTGCGGCAAGACACACGGGACTGTGTGCCTGCCGTGTCCCTGGGCGTGTGTGATTCTGGAATATTTTCATAAAAACTGGGCAAGGCACACGGGCGTGTGTACTCGGGCACACGGGCGTGTGTCTGCCATTTCTTCTTCTTCCCGTGTTCAGCAACACGGGCGTGTGGAATTGGGGGAGAAAGCACACGGGCGTGTGTCACTCGGGCACACGGGCGTGTGTCTGGGTTTTCAAACGCACACGGGCAGCATGCACGGCCGTGTCCCATGCAGAAAATAGGACGCACGGGCGTGCCTCAGGGACGCACGGTCGTGTGCTCGACCCAGAAACTGCATAAGACGTCTGGAAATCCAGAAATTTCCACACCAGCACTTCCACACTCCAAATCATCAAACATACACAAACTTTACTACTACTAACATGCCCATAAACATCATATCATCATCTCAACACGCCATAACTCATACATGAAGCATATATAATCTGAAAACAGTATATACGCATGGAAATCATGAAAAACCACTCAATCATCAATCATGCATCATCTCACAGCTCAAACATGCTGGAAATAACTCAATCAAGCACACATCAAGTTCACATAAGCTGGAAATAGCCGAACAGGCTCTGAACTCAGCGAAGGAGGTAAGGAAAACACTTACCTCGCGCCATGGAAGCTCTATCCCTCTCTCTGGAAGACTCTGGATCTCTAATCTGAAGCTGAGCTGCTGGGGGATCTCTCTCTGGAACTCTAGGGTTCACTGGAGCTGAGGAAGAAAAAGAGAAAAGCTGGAAATAAGCTGGGAAAGCTGGAAATAAGCTGGGAAAGCTGGAACTGCACGCAACTGGAAAACAAAACAAATAAATCTAGCTGGGCAAGACACACGGTCGTGTGTCCTGGGCACACGGTCGTGTGTAGTGGAAAATAGTTATTTCCACCCCCACAAGCGCAGAAACTATCTCAAGTCCCAAAGGACTTCTAAAATGACTCTTCTACCCCCTGAAACTCTCAAAAATGACAATCTCACCCTTTGGGTCATTACATGTGTGGCGGCGAGTACAACTAATATGCCCTTAACTGACACTACATGCTCAAGAAATGTCACATTTTCCAGTCAATACTCACAATTGGCAAACTTGGTAAATAGTTACTGATCTTGTAATCTTTGTAACATGAATCTCAGATGCTTCTTTTACTCTTTTCTACTCTTTAAATAAACCTAGATGTCATCGATAAATACTATTATAAAATGATCAAGGTAAACATTGCAAGAGCATTAGTCAACCCAAATGGCATCATTACAAGCTCATCGTGGTCATACCTTATCCTAAAAGCAATCTTGGGTATACTTTATCTACCACTCTCACCTGATAATACCTAAAGCTCAAGCCAATCTTAAAAAATACAACTGCTCATTTCAACTGGTCAAACAAATCATCAATCTTAGGTAATGGATACTTATTCTTTATAGTCTTCTTATTCAACTCTTTGTAATCAACACCCATCCTTATGACCTATCCTTTTTCTTAATAAATAAAATAGGAGCACTCTAAGGTAAATAGTTGGGTCTAATGAATATCTTATCAATTAACTCTTGTAATTGATTTTTCAACTCTTAAAGCTTAGTTAAAGCCATCCAATATGAAGCCTTTGAGACAAGAGCCATATTAGAAACTAAGTCAATACTGAAATCCTACCTTCTCTCTAGAGATAATCTTGGTAAATCATTTAAAAACACATCTATAAACTTTTTCATACCTCTTCGATAGTTAGCCCAGATCTACTTCTACATACTACATTGGCCTAGTAACCTATAAAACTTTTACTTAGCATCTTTCTTACCTTAATACATAAGATCATCAAACTTTGCATTTTGCCCTCTATAAAGGTAAATCGATCATTACCTAGTTGGAATATAATCTTTCTCTTTTTGTAAATAATCTCTCCTTTATGCCTGCCCAAAAAATTCATGCCTAAGATCATATCGAAATCAACTAATTCTATAATGATCAGGTTTAACCTTAAATATCTACTTAGTATCATTATCTTCTAATCCAACACATCTTATCACTCATTAATATGCCACCATCAAAAAACTCTATATGAATACTTTGGTCTACCATACTAGGAATCAAATTTAGTCTATCAATAATTCTTCTAGAAATGAAGCAATATGTGGCATTATAGTCAACCAATACAAAGAAATGAGTATTATGAAAAAGTAAGTAACTAGGCACAACATGTGTAATAGCTTCTACCTACTCCTAGCACACAATATATACTTTGGCTCTACCACCTCTAAAAGTATCGACACCTCCCCTAGATCTACTAGCACCATCTTTAATAAGATCAACTCCACCTTTGAAAGGACCAGTACCACCGCCTCTAATAAAACACTCTAAAATCTGATGTCATAACTGATATCATCTAAAACATACACTCAGTGTAACCAGACACTCTCTTGGATTCCTTTTACCATATCTAACATAAGTAGACAACTAAACTCTATTTTTTGTCTTCCTTAAATAGCTTTTTCTACTGGATTGATTTCTTGTCCTTATTTCTACCTCTTTCAACTGGTCTCGAAAACATGTCTATCCTTTTTAGGCAAGCCTCTAATCTCATAGCTCTTCCCAAAGCCTCACTATACCATTGGGGAGGAATAGCCCCTATTGTAGGACCCGCCACCACGCATACCCCTGCTGCTGAATAATATCTTTTCTTTTTATTAATATTCTGGGATTTGGGTACACACGACGGGAATCCTACGAAAAAAAAACTACTACTAAATACATACGTATTTTAGAAGCTGAAAACTGAAATACATACTGTACAAATGTACAATGGGCCCAAAATGGCCTTCTCATAGATACATACTGTTTCTGTACATTTACATATATCTGGGTAAATACAAAATTTACAAATATGACCTAACAGACCAAAACTGAAATTTACATGTTGAAAACTGATGTAGGGCCCTCTCCCGTCAGCCACGATCCACCCACTCTTCGCCAACAGCATGTAAACCTGAAAAGGAAGGACGAAGGAAAGGGATGAGTGATAAAGATCACCCAATAAATGTTTCTTACTTCCCTCAACCCAAGCAAGCAACACACAAAAGAAAACATACCTGGCCTTGGCCCTAACATTCATCTAGTCGCTTATTGGAACTGCTTATTTTGTTATCTAGTTGCTTAACTGATTGACTGATTCTCATTATTAATCCATATCATGATTTATATGTCATGTCATGCTGAATACAACTGAATAATACATGTATCTGAATATCTATGTATCCGAAGATACCTGCTGTGCTAATCAAGCTGATGAACATAAGGATTCGACATCTTGGCCATGTGGGTTGAACAGTCTAGCTAAGGGCTAGAAAGCTGAATATAAAATGTTGGACGATCTGACTAGTGTCAGAAGATTGAAGTCCCACAGATGCCCACTCAAGTTCACCCAAAACTCTAATCTGGATATCAGGTTATGAATGTTAAATACTATTGAATTCGGATCCCTTGATCCTTTCTCATGCTGCATGTCATGCTATGATATGCATATGCAGCTTTATTATCTGATTTCTTTCTTATCTGATGTTGATTAGCTTTTCATTTGGTTTCCTATGCCTTACAATTCATTTTAAACTTTTTTTGGAAAAATATGCTAGCGCACGGGCGTGTGGACAAAACACAGGGCATGCAAGAGACACACACGGGCGTGCATGGCAAAGGCACACGGGCATGTGCACAAACGCACGGGGTCGTGTGCTGGCCGTGCAACCAGTCATGCTCGTCTCTGGAAAATCTGGGCATTATCTCTGAAATAACAGGCACACGGTCGTGTCCCTGTGGACACACGGGCGTGTCCTCTGCAAACAGGTCATACACATTTCATGCATACGGGCGTGTCCCTGCAGAAACAAAGGTACACGAGCAGGCTCATACGGGCACATGGGCGTGTGTCTTGTTCTGCATCGACAACACCCACCTGGAAATGCAGGAAACCATAAAAATTCTCATCCAAACTCAAATTAATCAACCATAAACATTTTCAGCACTTCAATATGCATATATCCACCCCCAATTTCATCTATCACAAAACATGGCACAATCCACCATGGAAAATCTTACTTTCTCTCACATAAACACACACAAGCAAGACAAACATGGTTCAAGAGTGGAAATCATCATTTCATGCATCATTTCATCACATATCAACATATATACATGCACATAGCTTATAAACATGCTAGGAACACATCCAAGCATTTCAAATCATCAAATGCAAACTGGGAAACGCAAAGAAGAAGTAAGGAAACACTTACCTCTTGCCATGGCTACTGGAATCTCAACTCTATCTATTCTCTTCTTTCTCTAACTGGATTGGGAGCTACTGGCAGTTGGAAATTTGGCCTAGGGCTAGGAGCAACTGAAACAAAAGAAACTTAGGCTGAAAAATGAGAAAAGCTGAGCGAGAATACACTTAAATCTCCCGTCTTTCTCTCTTCTACTCACTTGCACAGGCGTGCAGGGCATAGTACACGGGAGTGCACAAGGGAAAATGAATAAACTTCATTTCCCGTGCTACGCATGATAGAAACCTCATAAAAGGAATCATGCAAAAGCCACACAGGCTTTGGAAACTTACTATCTCACCCCTAAACTCTTCTAAACTCTCAATATATTACTAAATCTCACATCTAACCCCAAAATTCTACCCCTAAGGGCTTTTCTAATCCTAGAATGCTACAACTATTATCACATTTCTGACTATGAAAGGATGCAAACCATGAACAAATTTTTACACCCTACCCATCTCTAACCTAACCAATCCCAACATATATATCACTAGGACAATAAATTTACTTGTATGCTCTTTAACTATACTAGTCCCCTAAGTTAACTTTATAAACCCCTAGGCTTGGGCATATACCATATCTACGCTCTTATACTCTTCATCAAATATCCTCCTAAACTCTACCCAACTTAACCTTTCATCATCAACAGATGTCTTCATGAGGTTTCACTAAACCCTTATATCACCTCTAAGCATAGACTACATATCTAACTCTATTTTTATTTAGTGTATTGAACAACTCTACAGTGCTCTCAACAACCTCAATTCATTCCTTGAAAATCTTTGAATCTTTAGGATTGCTAAATCTTAGAGGTTGATGGACTCTTGGTAGACTATAAATCGGATGTAGTCTCTCTATATCGTTGGCACTCTTAGTCTCTATCTTAGAACTTAGCCTCAGATGTTGACCCATCTCAAACACCTAATAACTATCTCTTACTAGCTTTGGGTAAACACCACCTCTCACTAGTTCACCTTTCATTAGCTCTTAAAGACCCTTTTTCAGTGTCTCTCTGATCTTTTCCACTACATTTTCCACTCTTAGAGACACTCGAGAGTCTTGTGACCTCTTCCTTTCACTCATGACTCTCACTAAGGCTCTACTCTCATCCTTTATAAATCTAAGTAAGTGGATCCTCATATCTAGCATGTTATAAAAATAAGAGTCAAAATATTGAAATTATATTGAATTATACACTCATATACTTACGCTAAGTGGTATTATGAGCACTAGTTGTCGGGATAATCTGACTTTAGACTTATGCAATTTTGAGAAACAATATAATTTAAAAACACATTTTTTGAAAATATGACTCAAATCAACTTATATACCACAAAATGTGATGAGCTATTACTATATACTACTATATTTTTTTTCCACTATTGAAAAATCATAATTATTAAATTAATCATTTTTAATATATAACAGTATCACACATTCAAAACTTACCAAGCATTATACATGTTACGGAAGTTTAAAACATAAATATATAATATAATATACAACATACTAAAAAGGCATCATATATTATTATTATAACCAAAATATGCATAAGGTTCTCATAAATTATACTATACAATATGTGCATGTCATATGAGCTAAAATATATACTACATGTTATCTGCACAAGTGAAAACTTGATCAAAACTATATCTCATCCATAGCCATCTTGTAACTCATCTTAATAGCTAAATCACCTGACCTGTAAGGAAAAGAAAATATTAGATAATAAGTGGCGAGTCACTCAATATGTAATCCTTAACTCTACTTACATATAGGTTTCTATCCTTTTACATTCATGAGTTATCATGCTCTTTATTTTCTTTTTTGTCTTATTATCTTGTTAAACTTGTTTCTGGTATTACTTTCTTGCTTTTTTATGTCTTGTCATGTAATCTTTGCTTTTCTTTTACTTATCAATATGTTTTTACTCTAGTCCATGTTATGTTATGTATGTCATGGTATAAAATATGCTGAAAACTCATCTCTTGGGCCTTAGGCCTGCCTTTTTAAAACACATTCTGAAAAATGTCCACTGTGATACGAAGATCCGATAATAAATCATATCTAAAAACCTCTTTTATATATATATATAATGTATAAAAGTTTTGTCTAAGTACTATTGTGTTGATCAAACTAGTGAATATAGGGATTTAAAATTTTGGCCATATAAGTTCATGCATATTGATTCACGATAAAAAAGGTAAAAATCTAATGCATAACCAGCACTTACTCTAAAAAGCTCAATCAAAGATCATGTCCTTTCTGACAGACGTTAGCTCCATCTCTAGCCATGAACTCACAAATGTTTCTTCATATCCACTCCTAAAATGATGTCTAAAACATTGGCTTTTATACTTAAAAACTCATGATCTTTATAAATCTTTTCACGGGCATGTCATGTCATATGATGTTTGTTATGCATGAAAGTTTATCATTGTTTCTTTTTATTAAGTTTCTAATAAACTTAATTAAATTATCATTTTTTATTCCAAAATTTTCATGTTGTATGGTCATGCATATTTAAGATGCACGGTCGTGTGTTATATATGGTCGTGGCCTTGCTTTATACGATCCTATAAGACTAAAACATACACATGACCATGACCTTGAGTTGCATGGTTATATCCCAACAAACTTTCACCTTGGCTTCAGTAGCGTATATGCATGCACCACTATAAAACTACAAAAATACAACTATACGGTCATGGGCTGTTGGGTGTACAGTAATGCATCATGCTCTGCTTTTACAAAATTAGTGTTAGAAACACAAATCCAAACACACATTCAATCCAACCACAAACAACTTATTCAAACATTCATAAAGGATCAACATGATGCTTTTGCACATATTATCTTTATCAATAACATCAAATCTTATCATAACATGCATTAAAACCCTTACGCCCTTATAACAAGCATAAATATGTCAAGATATTTTCTAAGCACACAAAACCTCATCAAAACATTATCATCAGATCCTCTGATCATATATTCATGCTTTACAATCACAAAACAAGTTGTAACCTCATCATATCGCAAAAAGTAACAACCACATACTTAATTGAACAAGGGAAAAGGTAAGAAACACACACTTATTGGCTTATGGATGATCTCTATCTCTCTAGCTTATTCTCTTCTGTTGGCTTAAGTCTCAACTCTCGGGTTCTCTTTCATAGCCCTTTAGTTAGGGTTCTTTGGAGTAAAAAGAAAATTAAGGTAAAATTCTATCTAATAATTGATAAAAATCGAATTTATATAGTTGTGCTAAAATTAAAGGGACGCACAATCGTGTGTCTTAGGGATACACGATTATGCTCAGCGAAAATCTTAGATTTTCATATTTTCCCACACTATACATGAAAAAGTCTCCCAAAGAGACACATATACATATCATATAAAACTTTTAAATGACTAATTTAACCCTAGACACTTTTAACTCAGTTTTCTTACCATAAAATTTCATTTTGATCCCCTAAAAAACTATTCTAATCTCAATTTATTACATTGCAAGCATATATGTTGAAACTAGAGATATTAGATATGACATTGAGTAATTTAGCTATAGCCATACTCTTAGTAGTTTTAGACATACTCAATAGAGATACATTTTCCATGTTTAGGACTGACAAATCCTATAATAATATTTTATTATTAATTAAATAATTTTAAATTAAACATAAAATAATATTTAAGGTCATACAACATATTACCATCCAAGGTTTTCTTAAATAACAAAGTTTCATCCATGAAAGTTTAAAAAGTCAAATACCTACCCCTTGACCAAATTAGAGAAGTATAATTGTTTTTTTGAATAAAAAATAAAAAATAAATTTTATAAAATATTAAAATATAAATTTAAAATAAATTAATATTAAATAATATATAATTTTAAAAAATTAAATATTATAACTATTTAAAAAAACAATCACTGTCGCTAGCAACGTTGCCAATGGCGACGGTCGTCTTTAATCTCATCAGGTGACTAGAAATTGTCACTTGGTTCTATTGGGAGCTGGATATGGTTGCCATAATGGCGAAGGCGATCAAAATTTGCTAGCAAAAATCTAGTGGAAGCGACTAGACCTGACCATATTCGCCATCTAAAATGGCCAATAATGGCTGGTGTTAAATATTTCGATCGTTTCTGACCTTCTTCGATGACAGGTGCAGCCAAATTTGGCAGTCTCTGCCCAAAATTTGACGATCACCTCTGCCATCATGACGATTAGATCCGACCATTAATAAAACCAAATGACCATTTTTTGTCACCTGATAAGGTTAAAGATAGTCACCGCCACTGATAATACTACCAACAATAATGACTACTTTTTTAAATATTTATTTTATTTTTTAAATATTTATTAATTTTTTTTAATTTATTAAAATTTAATTTTTATTTTCATATTATTTTATTTTTAATTTGTTTTTAATATTATTTATATTAAATTTTATTTTAATATTAATATTATTAAATTTTATAAAATATATTTTGATATTTTTACAAAAAAATAATAAATACTTGATTTTTTAAATTTTCATGGACGAGAATTTATTATTTAAAAAAACCTTAGATGGGAATTTGTCGTTTGGCCAATATTTAAACATATAATAGTATATTATTATTAATATTCAAATATCACTCTTAGTCTATTTATATAGCATGCGAAACATTCAATCTACCAGGTGGGACTACAACAAAATACATGAAAAAAAAGGACAAAACAAAACAGCGAAAGATCTAAAATTAATTCACCAAGGCAGGATACAATATCCATATATAAATCAATATCAGTCAATAAAATCAATATAAATTTCAATTGCAGCTCTAGCTAGTAGTGTGAAAATTTACGTAATCGAGAATAAAAGATTGGTAATTTCTAGATAACACGGCATGTATTTGCAGTATAAACATATTGACAAGAGAGTAGGAAAAGGAAGAAAAAAAAGATAACAATCTTAGATGTTCTTCATGTCAATGTACATACCGAGCAAACGATTGAAGACTGGTCAAAGAATAACACACTGACTTTCAGCTTTCTTACGAAGCTCCTCGGTCTCCCTCTGAGCTTTCTCAAGATTCTTTCTAAGCTTACAAATTTCATCGTTTGACCTCATTTGCTCTGCTTGTGCCTTCTGTTCTGCCTGTAATCGGGCAGCTTGCTCCTCCGCCAATTGCTTTTCAAGCTTACTAGTTGTCTCTTTGAGCTTCGACTCAACCTATTTAATAACATCAATGTTGACCATTAAGCATGTAATTAACAATATAATACAGAATTCTCGACATCATTGATAAGAGAAAAAGATAGAACATTAACTAAATTGCAGATAAACTGAAAAAGATTAAAAAATGATTTCCAATCTTTAGGCCAAAGGTAAGCCTAAAGATATGAAAAGGGTTTGTGAGCAGAAATAAGTCCAAAAAACATTTCTTATTTTCTAACCAAATTATAGTATTCAATTTATCATACTCTATTTTCATTGATCTCATATATGAATACTTGCATGTTATTTCATAGCAACAACAATCTCATTCAATTAACATTCTTAACATAATCTACATACAGAAAATAATATTTTTCTACAACAAATTTGAGAAATTCCAGCAATCACTAACCAAAAGATTGTGATAATACCAAATTTATCAAGTGAGACCACTCCCAAGTAAAATAGCATACCTAAATTTGATACAGTTGGAGGACCCATAGAATCCTACAACCATTGTCAATCATGTAAGAATGTCTAAGGCCATGCAAAGCAACCCATAGGGGATTACAATAATAAATTTACAATCATGCTTTGCACAAGGGCTATAGAGAACAAACACATGGGAGCTCAAAGAAATATATCTACAGTTTTTCGACATATTAATGACATATATCCACAAATTTCCCACCGAAAAAGAGTTTATCGACAATGTTTGCATCAGGCTGGAGTCAAGCAAACAAGTTATATTTCAACAATTTCTAAAGTTCTGTCCAAATTGATCTTGCCTCCATGAATTAATTATACCAGAATCACTACAACCTTAAACATATATTCAACAATCCAATAAGAAGATTCCCAAGAAACTGAAATTGCAGTAACATCCACAGGCAAACAATCATATCACATATTGTTACATGAGTGTAGAATATGTTTACATTGAAATATCATTGATTACCAAGATCGTTCCAAGGCTTGATATAATTTCAGACTAGTGGAAACGATTACATAGTTATACCATCAGTTTTTTCTTCTGCTTAACAACTTGTACTTTCAAAAGAAAATGTTCTAAATGACTCCATTTGGATTTATCTGCATAAGTCGTATATCATAAAAATTACTCATAACAATTAAATCGTGCTCATAAGCTTAGAGAACAAATTCCTAGCAGTTAAACAAGAAGTACAGCACAAGAATGGTTGACAATAATGACTAGAAATTGGGTGCAACTCAATATGAGCAAACAACTGCAGGTACTCTTGTTGCTTCTTAATTCGTTGAAAGTCCAAATGAAAAAGAACACCTAGAAAACCTTTATGGAAAGCTCAACTACTTATCAAATCAGTGAAAATATGGCTTTATAAAAGAGCTTTCTTCAATCAAATGGCAAGTTAAAGTTTCTTAAGAGGTAGGTACTAAATTTAATCATTCTAGGGACTGCTTTCTCAAAAAGTACAAATACCATACTTGCACCTTTACTTCCATGTAATTATACAACCCAGGATATCTGGACACAATTACACATGCTAAATTACATAATAGAAAACTAACAAGATTACCATCTCAGAAATTCGTCTGAGCTGGGCTTCATATGATCTTTCTATTTGCTCCTTCAGCTCTGAAATTTCTTGTTTTGAATATCCCTTTAGGGAATCAACCTCCACTTGTCGATCATGAAGTTTCATAGCCCCCTTCTGCATACCAAATAAAGACATTTCATGACATATTTAAAATGAACTGCATGAGTTTAAAAAAAAAAAAAAAACTGTGAACAATCACACCCTCAATTCAGTAAATATATCATCTGTGTAAGGTTGTCCACCATTCTGTGCTATGACCCCATTAACAAGGCAGAGAAGCTCTCCAACTTGTTTATCTCTTTTGATTTCATCCTTAGTCTTGTTATCAAAAAGCACTCGTCTATTTTCACACAATGTGAGAATATCCTGAAAATATATATAAAAAATCGTTAATATTAGCCTTTTTACTGAATTAGTGAACATTTTAAAAATCATGAAGCTGTAAGATGTTTAGCTGATAAATATATGCTAACAAAAATAAAATAGTTTAAAAATGATATTAGATGTGCTCACAACTTTTTACAAGGTAAACCATAATGTTTTGAGAAAATAGTTTCACAGTGCTCGTAATATGACTTGATTTATATTTAATGCCTACTTCCTGTATTTCAGGACCTCAAAAGAAAGTCATAGAAAATACATTTAAAAAGTAAACAAAGCTAAACAGTATCAACCCAGCAGAGAAAATGGAAAACCCACTAATTAGAACATGATGAAAAAATTTAACTTCTCAAAATCAGTGACTCGTAATTGGTAACTTCAATTCGTAAGGTAAGTTCCTCATATTATGTAACAAAGCATGAAATTCTGTGATTATTTCACAAAACTCAAGCAACAGCCTCAATTCAGAGACACAGGATGATAGTTTGTTAAGGATCAACAAACTCAAAAAACTTTTGCAGTATTTTTGCCAGCAAGTTTAATTCCACCCATTTAGAAAATTAAATACAATAATGAGAAGAAGTAAAATGGGCATAGGATTAATCAATTTTGTTGATTGAAAGGTTAGGACTAGAAGAAAATTTTACCCATCTGCTCAAATTATTAAATTAAGAAGTGAAGTTAGTTTTAAATATTTCTAAATAAAAAAATAGAAATAAAAATCATCCAAGTAAATGTTCAGATAGAGGTGTTAGCATTATTGCTACCAAAAAAAATATAGCAAACTAATCATGAGGATCTATAGGTTCTTTAAAGAAAGTTCAATCTTTTAAAACCAGTCAATTTATGGAAATATAGATTCAATAACAAATTTGGATTGCTAAATATAATATAAACTTTACAGATCCATGATACTCTAGGAGTTTCAATCTTAGAGGACTCTATAACTTCATAAATAAATTCACCCAAAACAAAGACTTTTAAGAAAATAAACAACACTGCTAATCAATCAAACTTAAGTTTAAAAAAAAACCTTTAATGGATCTGGACAATCACGACCCAAATAGTCATCTAATGTTTCCTCATTATCTTCAAGTTCATCCCCACCAGTAAAGACTACAATCATGTAGTCCATAATTTTGTTTCCGAACAAAGTTTGCAAGCTGCATAGTGCAGCTTCTTCTTCTTGAGAAAAACGGGTTCTCACCGAGAAAACTACAAGGACTGCATGGATACCTTCCTTAGCCAGCTTAATACATTTGACAATTTCTTTTCCTATAAATTCAGATTCAGCAGAAAAATCAAAGAGTCCTGCAATGAGTCACAAAATTAATTTATTTCATAAATAAATTTCAAATACAATATAAAAATTGCAAATTGTGCAATCAAATGCAAGTTAGTCAGGACATACCAGGAGTATCAATAACATTAATGATCTGACCATCTTTGAGTTCAGCTCTCTGCAATTCACAAGTGCTAGTAACACCTGATGAACTAGCCCTTGACTTAAAAGCCTTTCTTCCAAGAATACTATTCCCAGTGGCACTTTTTCCATTGCCAGTACGCCCAACTAAAACCACAGTCCGTTCTCTACTGGAGAGGGAAGGGAGCTCCCAATCATCATCTATCAGACTATCTATCGCACTCCCACCCATTATGTAAATATTAAATTACTTCACCTGCAATCCAAAAAACATCAAAAACATTTTCGATCAATTGTTACAACCCATGATTTTCTTCTAGCCGCAATACAACTTCCCACCAAAATTTACCGTTCCATCTATTTTCCTATCCGTATCTAAAGAAATATTAAACATGCAAACTAAACATATAATCAGACATATCGTTGCACAATACTGTTCATTCTCAACAGCTACATTGACCATTTTACTCAAATCTTATCTATTCACTGCATGCTTTTTGTTTACAAAAAATTGAAAATTAATTTCTAAAAAAACATTTAAATTCAGTCCCAATTAACGGTCCTAACAAAGCCAAGAGGACAGATACAGTAACAATACTGGTAACCTTTTCCAGTACTGTAAAACGATCATATATAGATTTGAACAGAAAAAATTAACAAAATTCGAATCAAAATCACTCCAATTATTAAATTTACGTTAGAAAAACAAATTAATATTAAATTAAGCGCAAGTTTGCTCATAATAGATAATTGTTAGACATGAGTCAACTCAAATAAGAAAAGGAAAAGCTCACAACAATTACCGTCTGATCAAGATCGAAATTAACTGGATTTGACATGAAATAAGAAAGAAAGAAATTTAAATCAAAATTTTAAGTAAATTTAAAAATAATATAAATTCTTCTGTGAGATCACCTCCTTGCGACTTGAGAGGAAGGAGACAGACAGAAAGAAGATAAAAAGGTTGCGTCAGAGACTGAAACTCGAAGTCATAAGTACTTTTATTTCAAATCACCTTCTACTAAACTCTATGAATTTACTAGAATACCCCTATGATTTAGCTGACACCGGATTTGTTATTAATTGTAACGCTGTTACTAGAAGTCAAATTTAATCTGAAACTTTTATAGAGGCGAAAGGACTAATTCCTCGAGCTTTTGTTAAAGGATAAAATCTTATTTACGAAATTTTAAAAAATTAAACCCTTATTCTGTTTTTTTTTTAAAGAATAAAATTTTTTTTATAAAAATAATTAATATTAATATTAAAATAAAATTTAATATAAGTAATAAAAAATAATAATAAAAATTTTAAGATGATTTAAAAATTAATAAAATAAAATAAAAATTTTAAAAAACAGTCATCATGACTGATGTGATAACCGTCGTTCAATCATCTAGTTTTATTAATAGTCAAATCTGATAGTTTCAATAATAGAAATGATCAAATTTAACTACTTTTGTCGTCCAAAAAAGTTAGAAACAGTTGATATGCTTAAAACATGATCGTTTTTTATTATTTTAAATGGTAGACCGTCTCAACTAAATCTTTGACGATATAGAACCAAATAATTGTTTTCGATTATTTGATAACGATACTATCGACAACGATAGTTGCTATTTTTAAATTTTATTTTAGTTTTTTTAATTATTTTTTTAACGTAGGATTATATTTTTAATTATGTTCACGGATCAGTTAAGCTATAGTCTATCCAATTTTAATTTCATGTCTTCAGCTGGTTAACAATATGCTATGACAGTTGATGTTGAGTTAACCGCTTTAACACAAGATTGGGTTTTTTCTTTTTTGGTTGGTTGACTGCTTCTGTGTGCATTGGATATGTATGCCAACAAACAGGGTTTGGTAACACTACAACAAAATTAACATATTAGTCTATTTTAGTAGCGTTTCTCGCGAGCATTTTATACCGGCGTTAACAACAGTATCATTGAATTTGTTTATATAATGTTCATTTTTAGTAATGTTTTTTTAAATGTCATTTATTGAAAACGCCAATATAAAGGTAATTATCTGTGTTTTTATAAATATTAATATTGGTAAAAAACTTATAAAAATACCGCTAAAAATGTTCTATTTTACTTGCGACCATTTTCTTCTCTGCCAAATTAACATTTTCATCCTCCTCTCACCGCGCCTTACTGCTAATCTTTCTTCTGCTGACATCTCGCCGGCGCTTGAAAACAAAAGCTTTTCGTTCACTTATATCTCCCTTTTGTGTCATCGTCGTCGGCTCACCGCACCAAGACCTTCCTCTTCCATCACCTCACTGCCTTACCTCATCACCACAATAATCTTGTTCTACCATCATTGCTCCGACCTATTGCCTTGCCTCACCGTGTGGAAATCTTTTTCAGTTGTAATCTCATCGTTGTCTGGCTCTTATCCCATATGTCAGTACTTTTGAACTTAAATAATCTTTGAGCTTAAATATTTTTGGTTTATGTTGAACTTTTTTTTTTTTTTTTTTTTTTTTTTGTGGTTGATGAATTGATGAAATTTAGTCATATGAAGGGTTGGTTTATGATGCGTTAAAAGTTTTAACTCTAACTTCCTAGTAAATGTACTAGTTCAAAGTAATACGGGAAGTATTCAGGGTGTCATATTCACGGGATCGCATAAGTAAGTACCAAGACAGCACCACTCCTAACTTTATCTAAACTATCGAATACGAATCGAAAATAATTATAAAAACTAAACCAAACTAAAATCAAGCAATTAATAAGCACGTCTAAGTAAATAGAATAACAATAAGTAAAATAGAATAAAGTTTTCTTGGTTTGGCTGGTTATTACTGGAAATTCATCGAGGGTTTTTCCAGCATAGCGAAGCCATTGACAACTTTGGCTCGGAGAGAGGTTCCTTTTGTTTGGACCGAGGTATGTGAGGAGAGATTTTAGGAGTTAAAGCAGAGATTAACCAGCGCTCCGGTGTTGGCATTGCCTCAGGAGGGTGTCGATTATGAGATTTATACAGATGCTTCCCATCAGGGAATTGAAGCAGTATTGATGCAACAAGATAGGGTAGTTGCCTATGCCTCTAGGCAATTAAAGGATTATGAGTTGAGATACCTTACACATGATTTAGAGTTGGCCGCAGTAGTGTTTGCTTTGAAAATTTGGAGACATTATCTGTATAGTGTTAGATGCTGCATATATTCAGATCATCAGAGTCTCAAGTATTTATTCACCCAAAGAGAATTGAATATGAGACAGAGGAGATGGTTAGAGCTGGTGAAGGATTATGATTACGAGATTCGCTATCATCCGGGTAAAGCTAATGTAATAGTTGATGCTTTGAGCAGGAGAGTAACTTTATCCATGATTTTAGTGCAAAGTCAGTTGCAACATGAGATTGCCAAAGAGGATATTGAGATAGTGACAGCTGGTTTCTCTAGACTTCAGATAGTGTCCACACTACTGGATAACATTAGAGTTAGTCAGATGTCAGACATGTGGATTCAGAGTATGATTTAGAAGGTTCTTGAGGGTACAACACCAGACTTTGAGATCAGAGACAAGATTCTGAGGTTCAGAGACAGAGTTTGTGTGCTAAGGGACACAGATTTGAGATAGAGAATCTTGTCAAAGGCTCACAGTACAGTTTATTCAGCATATCCCAGTAGTCTCAAGATGTATCAAGATCTCAAGAGAGAATTTTAGTGGTCTGGTATAAAGAAAGATGTTTCAGATTTTGTTGCTAGATGTTTGACTTGTCAGTAGGTCAAAGTAGAGCATTAGAGGCCTTCTGGTTATTACAGTCATTGAGGATTCCTGAATGGAAATGGAAAAGTATCTTTATGGATTTCATTTCAAGACTTCCTAGAGTGCAACATAGGTATAGCAGCATGTAGGACACCTCAGAGGGGTATTACTGTTCATTGTTTTATATAATATAATAATAAATAAATAAATAAATAAAATAAGGTCAATAATACCCAACCGAAATGCCTAAGCTGATCTGAAATACTACAGCGGAAAACCTATGGAAATAATGTATACATAAACATATACATGCCCAAAAACTATATTATATCAAAATATTCGCGGAAAGTGTGTGTGATAAAACATGTACATGAACATGTAATTAAAACTATACAAGCATGCAAACCGAAGCATGCTGTAAAATTGAAGCATAATAGATCCCAAACGGCAGTCAACTCCTCCCCTCAGCCCCTCAAAAACTCACTTGTAAGAGAAAGGAAAGGAAAACTTTGGATGAAAATGGTTTGGAAACGGATAAGCGTGACTTAAAACCAAGGCAGCTAGAAATTAACGCATGCACAGGCGTGCACCTCTCATGCACGGTCGTGCATCCCAGAAAAATTACAAAAATGTCATTTTCCCTCGCTCGCATGCAAATCCACTCAAACGGATCCATGCACAAGCCACCAAACTCTAGAAAAACTCTCATTTCACCCCAAAACTTACTCACAACCTTAGAATTCTCAAAATTCTCAATCTGACCCCAAATTAGAAGCTTAAAAGACCAAACTAACCGTGGGATGTTACACAGCATATGGGTAATAGTAGATAGATTGAGTAAGTTTGCTCATTTCTTATCGATCAGAGAGGGCATAAGTACAGATCAGTTAGGTCATTTGTATGTCAAAGAGGTGGTCAGATTACATGGGGTTCCCAAAGACATAGTATCAGACAGAGATTCAAGATTTTTGTCAGCTTTTTGGGGTAGTTTACAGAGAGTATTAGGAACCAGACTTCATTTTAGTTCAGCTTATCACCTCCAAACAGATGGTCAGACTGAGAGAGTTAATCAAATCCTAGAAGACATATTTAGAGCTTGTTACATTGATTTTTCAGACTAGTTGGGCTGATTTACTACCGTTGATGGAGTCTACCTACGACAACAGCTATCAGTCTATTATTCAGATGACACCTTTCGAAGCCTTATATAGTAGGAGGTACAGATCACCACTACATTGGGATGACATTGGTAAGAGAGATTCATTAGAGTCAGTAGTGGGACTAGAGATGACTCAGTTGATGATTGAGCAGATCAAAGTTATTAGACAGAGAATTAAACAAGCTTAGGATCGTCAGAAAAGCTAAACAGATCTGAGGTATAGGGACACAGAGTTTGAGATTGGAGACCACGTGTTTCTAAGAGTTACTCCCTACAGACGTGTCCTAAGATTTGGTAGGAAAGGCAAGTTCGCTCGGAGATTCATTGGACCATATGAGATTCTGGAGAGAGTAGACAGAGTTGCTTATAGATTAGCTCTTTCAACCAGTTTGGACAGAATTCATATTGTGTTTCATGTGTCTCAACTGAGAAAATATGTGAGAGATCCATCTCATGTGTTAGAGGTTTAAGATCTGGAGTTGTCAGATGACTTGAGTTATCAAGAAGTACCAGTTCAGATTTTGGACTACAGAGTGAAGACACTTAGAAACAGAGAGATTCTTCTAGTTAAAGTTCTGTGGAAAAGTTAGAGAATCGAGAAAACTATGTAGGAAGTTAAGGCTGAGATGAGAGATAGATTCCCTGATTTATTTAGGTAATTCCAGGGATAAAATTTTTATTAAAGGGGGAGAATTGTAATAGCCTGAGGGTATAACTATCTTTTTAGGTTCTGAATCCAAGGATAAAAGAGAGATTTCCTTGATAGGAAAGAGTTTGAAAGGGTTCAAGGGTAGAAGAGCCTTTTAGAAGCCTTTTGTGGCTTGTATATGGATATTCTGAGAGAATATTCTGTGTATGCACGAATGTGGGTGGAAATTGAGATTTTTCACTACACACACAACTGTGTGCCTAGGACACACGACCGTGTGTCTTGCCTTTTAGCCATAAATACGTTTTATTTCCAGTTTCACGTAGCTTTCAGCTTATTTCAGTTGTTTTTCTTCTTCTTCCCTCAGTTCCAATGAACTCTAGGGTGATTGAGAGAGATCCCCTAGTAGCTTAGTTCCAAATTAAAGATCCAGAAACTTCCAGAGAGAGAGGTCCAGCTTTTATGGCGTGAGGTAAGTGTTTCCTTACCTCTTTCATTGTATTCAAAGCATGTTTTTCTGTTTTGAGTTGTGAAGAACCATTGTGTGCTTGTTTTAGATGTTAATAGCATGCTAGAGCTTTGATATGATGAACTATTGGATGATTGAGTGGCCATTTCCATGATTTATATGTGTATATTTTGTATACATGAGTTATATGTTTTATGTATGATATATGGCGTGATTGAGATGATGATATGATGAATATTTGCATGCTAGCAGTAATATTGAGTGTGTATTGTTGTTGGATTGAAGTATGGTTGAGTTTGGTGTGGGAATTTCTGGGTTTTCAAATGTTTTCTACAAAATATGGGTTGAGCACACACCCATATACCCAAGATGCACGTCTGTGTGGCCTCAATTCTGTATGGAACACGACCTTACATGTTGCCCGTGTGCGTATAAAAATCCAAACACATACCCATGTACCCGAGTGCATATGCCCGTGTATCCATTCCTAATTCTATACATCCGGTAGGCAAGACACGTGAGTGTTGTGAGGTAGTTACACGACTGTGTAGTGTGATACACATCTGTGTGCCCAGCTTATGCACGCCCGTGTATTTGCACCACACGCCTATGTGGCCAGCCAAAGTTTTGATGAAATAATTTTATAAGCTAGCACGCCCAGGGACACAAGAAGCACACGGTCCTGTGTGCCTTGACACATGCCCGTGCACACAGAAACATACGCCCGTGCGCCTTAAGAAAAGTAGAAAGAGAATTTAAAAGAGAAGATAAGCCACTCTAAGCTATTTCCAAGCACATAGAACTCAGTAATAAGATGATGAAATAGCATATCATGCATGATTATCAACATTGAGCATAACATGTCATATCAGATGATTTCAGAAACGGATTCAAGGATCTAACAGCATGATTTTAAAGTATAAATATATGATATTTCATATATCAATTAGGGGTGGATACGAGGGGGCACCTGTGAGTTTGCACACCTGCTAGAGAGGGAAACTAGCATCTGCTAGAGAGGACATGGTCATTGACCAAGCTCGTTAGAGAAAATACTGGTTGTGCATCAGTAGATTTAGTAAGACTTGAGCTCACACGACCAGGGTGTTGAATCCTTGTATTCATCAGTCTGGCCAGTATAGTAGATATTTTCAGATACAGTACTATCTTATATAGTTTTCAATTTATACTATATGTATATATTCAGGATCTTTGAATCACAGCTTTTATTATTAGAAAGAGTTTCAGAAAAGAAAGTTTTTCAGAAAATTAGGGCTAAAGGCAAGTTTTATGGTTTTTCAGCATACACATGACATCAGCATACACATTTCATGTAATGTACAGTATCTTATGAGAAACAGAACAGAATACAATAAAGAATAATACATAAAACAGATGCATTTTAGAATATAAAGAGAATTAGAGATAAGAAAACAGTAATGCAGAGCTTTCTACGTGACGAGTCACGTAGCCAGTTATGTATAGGACCGACAAGTGTTTGAGTTTGGAAACGCTTGCTAAGTGACTTTGTCACTCACCCCTTCTTTCTTGTTTCCTTTTGCAAGTTAGTGAGTAGAAAGGGCTGAGCAGGAGCGAGACAGCTGTGAGATGTTGGGGATATGGCTCGACAGTAGCAGATAACATGTTTGGCTAGCATGCTTTTACTTTTCTCATGTATATATGTGTGTATTATATATTAATATACATTGTATGACCATATATTTTTATACATGAGTATCCTGGGGTTTTTAAGTGCATATTCCAGCACTTTTAATTTACTATTATGGTAAGTTATACACACAGTTTTCTTTTATAAAAAAATTTTTAATTCAACAGCAATTTCTTTTTACTGTAGAGATTCCCGTCACAGGTATATTTTAATTATGATATACAGTATATTTACGTAGCGTATAGTGACCTAGGGTGGGGGTCACCAAAACAAATGGCCTAACAAAGAAGCCCATGTTTCCTTAAGGCACAACATTGTCATGATCCTCCAAGAGCTAGTAGTTTGCACCCTATCGCCATAAGCTAGGGAAACCCAGTCCATGGAGTAGCCACAAATTCCTAGTTGGTTTACCTGCTCACTTTCCCCCCTTAGCACAACAAGTGTATCAGTCATACACCAAAGAATCAACCCTCCATATGAAGCTTGCATAAGGAAGAATTTTGTATAATTTTCAGCCGAAATCTCCCCCTGATTATCCCCTAAAACAAAGCTCAATGCTATGAAAAACTAGCTTTGTCATGCGACCTGGGCTGATTTATATGCCCTACTTCTTCCCCCAAAACAGTTAACACGATGATTAGCCTCCAATGGAAGAGACCTTCAAGCAAACCTTGCATGCAGAGATGAGGTTAGTATTAGAATCAATTGAATTCTCCTAAGGAAAGCCACCCACATCTCTACTCAAACCTACCAAGAAAATAAGTGAAAACTGGAAGAGAAGCCCAGATTTCCAAAGAAAGGAAAATATAAGGAAAACTGTAAGGAAAAGAAAGTAAACTCTAAAAGTTTGTAAGATTCTTTATCCTTGGATTTAGAAGCATTGAAGTTCTCTTTTCTCCCTCTACATTTTCAGGCTTCTCTTTTAAAATTCATGGTTCAATTGCGATTTTTCTCGTTATCTTAAAAGATTCACAGGAATGAAAATGATAGGGTTTCAAGACATTTTTAAGTTTTCAGATTGTACACTTCTGCATGACATCTTCTACCTTAGGGTCTTTTTTACATTTAATTTACAAATTAATCTTGCTTAGCAGTTTATTCGAATTTTTTGAAACATTGTATAAGAGTTGGGACACATTAACATAACTTAGGTTGGGCTAGCATAGCTATGATTAGTTAAATTACCGAGGTTGGTTAAGACATTGTTTCATCAGAAAGAAATTGAATAAATTTATATATGGATATAACATAACAAAATGAATAAACCTTTTGTATAAATGAGATATCATGCAACAGAATTTCCCCATACATTTTTCCTTTCTTTATAAGAATAACTCAATTGGATGTCATTAAACTACTAACCTTTTTACTGTCAAATACATAGTAAAATATCAATAGTAATATGGTTCAGTATATATTTAGAGAACTCTTGCCAAATTCAGAACAAAAATTAAACTCCCACTTAAGGTTCCAATGGTGTTTAGGTTGACAGTTTGGGAAAAAAGAAAGAAGTTTTAGGTTAGGGTTAGATGGATGATGGTAGGGAAATTAGAATGGAGAGAACACAAATTGAAGATGGTTTGGGTTTGGGTAATAAGATTAAGGGTGCGTACGTATGTGTCTTTAATCTGTTTTAACACTATATTTTCTTTCTCTTTTTTTTTTTTTTAATGACTCAAAAATCTTTATCCATATCAATCGATTAATCCTAACTGATTCAACAAGATAAACTTTGGGGCTTGTGACCATCAAGACCTACAACCGTAAACAAATAAATTAAAGGTTATTAGCTTCATTGTAACTTGAATTCCAACCACCTTGTGTGACCCCTATACCTTTATCACTAGGCTCAACCCCTAGGGTCCATGTTCTCTTTCTCTTATTACTTTAATTTTCCTCAACTCAACTTTCTTCTATCTCCTCGCCTCCTCTTTATCTCCCAACTTAACGCTCTTCTTCTAATTTTTTTCTGCCTTTTTGTTATCTTGTAAGTGTTGAAATACGTATAATACATTCATGAAAGTGCCAAAATTATAATCAATTTTTTAACCGAAGAAAATTAAATGACTACTCATATTTGTTGAGCTAGCATTTAATTCATATAGTTATACTTGCAGCACTGAAAATTACTTTCTAGAATATGGTTTAGTATACATTTAGAGTTCAGTTTTAGTATACATTAAAAGAAGAGAAGTGCTCATTAAATCCAAAATTGAAGAGAAGGTAGAATACCTCATTAACAGCTCTCCGAACTATATGTTTGACAGTCCAATTGTATTGCTCTAGGTGGAGCCAAATCATACACCAATACAATATATTTCCTTCTGAAAAAAAAATTAGGTATCAACATGTTGTATTAGTGATCGTTCAATATATGATCCTTTTATTAAAAAAAATTAGGTATCAATCCCATTCTCCAAGCCTGGTGTGGTGACTCCAATTTTCTTGTCTTCATTCTATATCGCTTCAGAGAACAAAGACACGTTACAATTGCATCACTAACTTCTTTCTTGGCTGATATGTCACAGATATTCCATAGCTAAAACTTACACTGAATACTTTCCCTCCATTTGCAAACCGAAAACCACCAATAACCATGTAATAATTATCTAACTTGAATTAAACTAACAGTAGTAATGAGAAAATTAATCTCAAACAACTAACTATTTCAAGAATCTAAACTGGGAAAAGAGTCTAAACTATTTCAAGAATCTAACTTGGATTTGTTTAGCTATATTGATTTTTGGATTTTGATGATGAATTGACAATGATAAAATTTGCCTCAACCTCGCTATGATCATTGATTTTGAATTAATGTCTTCACGCTTGATTCTTTGATGACTAATTTGTTATGTATTAATGAATCACTTGACAATAATAAAATTCAGTCATATGACACAATTGGTCTATATGAAATATGTTTGGGAGTGGTTTTTGTTACATTATAACTTATTATTAGAGCTTTTTAGTACAAGAATAAGAATATAAGTTTAAATATTATTCATTTGCTTGTGAGTCGTAATGGATAACCACAGCGCAGGAGATGGATAAGTTTTGATACAATAAATGAAGAATTTCTAGAGGCGTTCAATAACTTCGTTAATTTTGCATTTAAGGATAAATCAACTACTAACAAGATTATATATCTTTGTAAAAAGTGTGTCAACTACCATGTAGAAATCGGGCTGAAATATATGATAATTTAGTAGTTCATATCTTTATGTCAACGTATACTAATTGGTTTTGTCTTAATGAATCAATGGTTACACAAAGTCTTATCCTAAATATTCATGTATAATAAGAAATGTCTATAGATAATGATATGATGGAAATGATATATAATGTTTATGGAATATTGGGACAAAATGTAGATATATGTATGGATAGAATGGATGTAGTGAAGCCTAATGTTGACAGTACCACACCACAAGAAAATAAAGACCATTTCTTAGACAAGAGGAAGGTTTTAGAAAATTAATAGATGCCAAGGAAAAATTATATCTAGGGTGTGAGAATTTTAATAAACTTTCTTTCATATTGTATCTCTAAAATTTTAAAATGTCATTATAGTTGGTCTAATAAATTGGTTAATTTCTTAATTAAGCTTTTAAAAGATACTTTTCTAAAAGGTGAGACATTATCAAAGTCTTTTCATGAAACAAAAAAGGTTATTAATACATCAGGACTTAAGTATGATAAAATTGATGTTTGTTATAATGATTGTATGCTATTTTAGAAAGAAAAAACTATTGATGGCGAATGCTTAGTTTTTAGGGCTTCTTGTTGGAGAAACTCTAAGATAGATTCTTGTAATGGTACAACAAGTTGAAATTTTGTCAAGAGAAAGAAAATTTTGTGAAAAGTGTTTTGATATTTTCCTTTAAAACCTATGCCTCAAAGATTATTCATGTCACCTAAAAACTTCAGATTTGATGAAATGACATGACAAACACCATACTAAAAATGATATTATAAAACATCTAGCTGATATAAAAGTGTAGAAAAGTTTTAACTCGAGATATTCTGAATTTTTTCAAGAACCTTGTAATGTTAATTGGGTTTAGTAAGTAATGACTTTAACCCATTTAGCATAATGTAAAGTACTTATATCACATAGTCGGTTATTTTAATTTCCCATCAAAGTTTGAAGTCCAAAGGTGTATTTTAGATGAATAAGTTCATATGGAATATAATTTATAACGTGGGAAGGAATAAAAAATATGATGTATAAGACTTAGATCTCCTATTTATTGAGTGATTTTCACTCACTCTTTTCCTCTTTCATTTTGCAGGTAATAGGTAGAATTAGTAGTTGTGAAGCCACAAGTCAATTGATGCTAGAGAATGCGGGCATTTATATTATTTAATTATGTACTGAATTGTGAGTTAATTTAACAATTAACTTTTGTTATTTTTTATTACACATTTAAGATTTGTTATTTCGTTATAGATATCTTTTTAATGTTTTTATTGATTAGTGTTTGAATAAAGGGTATTTTGGTAATCTTATGCAAATTTTTTATTTTCACATAAGTTTTAAAATTGAATCATGTTTAATTAGTCAAGTGTAATAGCCCTTCTCTCCGTACTTTTGAAGTGGGGTGGTACAATATTCCTACTTTCCTAGAGAGGATGGTGCATCAATCTTGATCAAATTTGGGCATGTAACAATATTATTGATGTTTTAGCTACATTTCCAACCAGGGGCGAACCCGTATATGGGCTGAAGAGTGCAGTGCTCGTCCCTGAGATATATTTTATTGTATTAGGTCCTTGAATTTTAAGTTTATTTACTTAGACCTTAAAGAAAATTTTCTTTATTAAAGATTCTTTTTATTGGATAAAATTTAACAATTTTGTTAAATATAATTTCCTTAAACCAAAACACTAGGAAATTTATTTCTACTTACAATTTCCTGCACCATTCATATTCCACTTCTAAATTATTTTATGCCCAAATGATGTCAAACGTTTTAATTCTGTCTCCTCCAAAATTGAAATCATTTATGGGCAATTTTGGTTTCGGATCCCATATAATAACCTTGGACTATTTTTTTTCAATTTCTTTTTTTTTTTTTTCAAATTTAGTTCTAAATTTATGAATTTCGGTTTTAATGGAAATAATATATAATTTCCTTTGTTCATTTGATTGATAAATTTTTCCAATCAGCTTTTCTTGCAGCTTTCATTTTGTACGTTAGTAACGTGTCAATTAGACGTTACAAGACCATATTGAAGAATTGTATGAATAAGTGAAATTACCGTCAAAGGGACTACCAAAATATTGTAGACTTGAGTGTGATAATGAGATCTACTAGTCGTCCAAGGGACATGTGCTTTTACCTTTTTGGGTTTAATTTTCGATACATAATTAGAGTTTGTTTAATTCAATTTTCAAGTACGGAAAGATTGTGCAGGGGTTTCAAAGTGGGTAGGACGAGGCAATAGTGTCAATTTTCTTTTAATTCTTTACGCTTTTGGATTGAACGAATAAGGTATATGTATTGTGAGAAATTTAGAATTATACAAGAAGCATACAACTTAGAGATATGATAAATTTAAAGTGAATATAATTGATCCAAAATGTGTCAATTTATTTTTTATAAGAAACTTAATAGAAGTAGAGAGTCAATTTGGTATATTTTAATTAATTGATTAATTAATTAAAATTTATCTATAAGAGAAATTACTAGTAACATACGGGGGCAAGAAAAGTAGATTGTAAACAACTTTGTTAAAATCTCTTTTTCAATAAACATAACCCATGATTAAATTATTATATATGAATGTTGATAAAATAATTTATCTAGTTGTATTTGATAAAAGTAAATTGTTTAGTCTTACACAATTTTTATCTGTATGATTTCCTTATAACTATCTTAATTGAACTTAAATACTTATTAGAAAACTTTTTGGTTGATATGAATTATTTGAACCAAAACTTTGGTGGACTACTTGGAATTGGAGGCTTTCGCCGAAAGATAATTATTACAAGAAAAGGAATTGTTTTCCTTTAATGTTTTTTTATTCAAATTATCTTTAATTTTGTTAGTTATTATAACGATAATTGAAAAATATTTTTTTAATATTTTCAAAAATCTATTATATAATCAAATAAGAGATAAATTACTGAATATGTTAGACCCTTGTGAATTTTGATTGATGTAAAATGTATGTTAAAATATCTAATTGGTCCATACATGTGTTGAACATGACAAAGAGGACCCAAAGATTTATGCTGGCAGAAATAGGCAGACACACGCTCGTGCATCAAAGCCACACACGCCCATGCATGAAGAAATTAAAGCCACATGCCCTGTTATGCTGAGAAGAACACACACGCCCGTGTGTATGAGGAGACACAGCCGTGTGTCAAGGCTAAAGAGAGCACACGCCCGTGTGCGGAAAGAAGGCACGACCGTGTGTCAAAGGAGAATGACACACACGGTCGTGTATCACAAACACACGCCCATGTGTAAGGCCAAAATGCAGTTGTGCGTCTCCCGTGCGTGTACCCATGTGCGCTTCTGGAATCTGAAGGCGTCTGGAAGAAAATTGACACACGCCCGTGTGTTACAAATGTGCACGCCCTTGCTAGCACAAAATTGACCGTTGAAAAGTGCAGATAAAGGAAGCACGACCGTGCAACAAGAGGACACGCCTGTGCAACTTTCCAGAAATGCTCCAACGGCTCTCAAATCAGCAGCAACGGCTAAAATCTTCCATTTCCTATAAATTGGAGCTGATTTGAAGATGCAAGGGTTAGAGAATTAGCACTACATCTCTCATTCTTTCATTCTCTAAACTCTTCTCCAAATTTCTCTCACAAATATATTTTTGTAAACCTTTAAAGAGAAACCTTGTGAGCAAAATTGTAAATCAGACTTGTGAGGCAAATTGTTGTAAAAATTCCACAAACCCTTGGGCGTAATCCCATGAAACTAGTGTGGGGTGTAATCCCTGTTAAAACTAAGTTAAGGGCGCAATCCCTTGTATCAAAACTAGTGTTAAGAGCGAAATCCCTTGTATCAAAACTATTGTAACTTCGGGGTTGAAGTTAGTGGAAGAAAAAGTCTTTAAGCGGGGTTGCTTGGAGTAGTGGATGTAGGAGGCGTGGAGAAGCTCCGAACCACTCTAAAAATCGGCTGAGCAATTTATTTCCCTTTACTCTTTTACTTATACTTGCTTAGTCATTTATTTATTTGTGCTTAATTGATTTTATAAAATTGAATGGTTGAGTTGGTAGAATAGGAAAAAGTTTTTAAAATTAACAAAATTTTTAGATAACCTATTCACCCCTCTTTAGGTTATTTGCCATATTACATTTGGGGTTTTACAATTGGTATCAGAGCTTGGGCCCTTGTTTTCGAAAATCTAACGATTTTTAGAGCTTAAGATCCGTTTTCGAAACTTTAATGGCAAATATTTTTCAAAAACCGATTTTCGAATAAGGGGATAGTTCAAATAGGCCACCCTTATTTTGTGGTATAAATTAGGGTCAATGGAAAATTCGTATGAAATTTTTTGTTCAGTCCATTGACTATAAACTTTGGAAAATTATTGATAAGGGTGATTTTGTCCCTATTAATCCAAATACAAATTTACCGAAGAATGAATTTAAATTTAATGAAAATAATGAAAAATTGTTGAGTTTAAATTCAAGGGCATTAAACATGCTGTTTTGTGCTTTAGATACCACGGACTTTAACCGTGTTTCTTCTTGTGAAACAGCACATGAAGATTGGATGGTCCTCCAAATGACTCATGAAGGTACAAGCCAAGTGAAGGAATCCAAGGTGGAAATACTTTTCCGTCAGTATGAGTTGTTCAAGATGAAGAAAGATGAGAGCATCACAGAAATGTATAAGCGATTCTCAAACCTTGTGAATGAATTAAGAGGACTAGGAAAAAGGTTTGAGAATGTGGAGTTGGTCAAGAAGGTGCTAAGATCATTGCCGGAAGCTTGGAGTATGAAGGTAACGACAATTGAAGAATCGAAGAACTTGACCAACATGGGCATGGATGAATTGATTGGGAGTCTCCTAACTCACGAGATGAAATGGATGCCCAAGAAGGAGGAGGAGAAGAAGACTATCGCACTTAAGGTTGAGGAAGATACAAGTGAAGATGAAGAAAACTCCACCGAAGAGGAGAGTTCAATGGATGAAGAAGATTTGAAGATGCTCTCCAAGAAGTTCAGCAAGTTCCTTTCAAAAGGAAAGAAGAAAAAGAAAGAAACGATAGTGACTTGCTATGAGTGCAGAAAAGAAGGGCATTACCGGCAAGAATGTCCTCGGAGAAAGAAGAAGAAATCGAAAAAGAAGGTGCTTGCCGCATTGAGCAAGGAAGATTCGGATGATGAAGATAAAGAAGAACGAGTCTCCTTGTGCTTCTACACTGAAAATGAATAAAGAAGAGGTGTAGAAAAGTCATCATTCCAAGTAAGTGTTCAATTTCCTTTTATATGTTCTACTTGAATGATGATAATGATTTTTGCCATGTTGTAACTGTGATGAATTGATATGCATATTTTTGCTTGCCATGAATGTTTGGTTGAGATGGATTGATGCAAGAATGATATGTATATATGCTTATGTTATAACATGTGCATGACTTAGAATTCATGTAAAAAATGAATCAAACTTGCTTGTGTTGAGTGCAAATGACATGAATTCGTATAGTAAGAGTCCCCCATGGTCAAAACATGCAAAAATGATATATTTGATGTGTTTTGATCAAAGTTTGCATTAAATGTTTTGAATTCCCCATGATTCCCCAAGAATTTGCAAAAATGTTTCAAATATGTGAATTATGGTTAAATTATGTTTAAACATGTTTGAAATATGTTTTTAGTTTACTTTCAATGCTTCAAATTGAACAAAAATCATTTTTGAAAGATTTGAAAATGCCCCATATGTCATACTGCAGTTTTCTGCAAATTTTTTGGGTTCTATAGGTCATACACAACCGTGCATGTGAGTTGCACGACCGTACATGATACATTTGCCCAGTCATGGTCCCGTGCATAAATGATACACGACCGTGTATGTCACGAAATCAGACATACACGCCCGTGTCAAGCATCAACACGACCGTGCGTGACACAAATTGCAGAAATTGCTTCAGTTTCACAATCTTTCAATTTTCTGCAAATATTTTTCTTATATGCTTTAATGATCAAATTTTTTAGATGGAAATGATGAATTTAATGCACAATTTTTGTTTCAAAAAGGGGGAGAAATAAAAACTTGAATGCTCCTTGATTGAGAAGGTGTGTTATTGTGAGGGGGAGTATTTATGTTTTTCTATTAATTGGTATCAATTGGAGTATTTATCAATAATTGGTGTCATAGTCTTTGAAAAAGGGGGAGTAAAAAATTATCTTTTCATAAGGAGAGAAAATTTCATATGTATGCATAACTTAAAATATTTTTCAAAGGGGGAGGAAATTTTCTTTTAACATACCTTTTTGATTTATAACAAAAAGGGGGAGACATATTAGGTATGTTAAAAATAAATATTTTTTTGTGCTTATTGAATATTTTTTTTACAATCTTATATTTTGTGCTTAAATGCATTTTAACATAAGTTTTGTCATCAAATCAAAAAGGGGGAGATTGTTGGACCCTTGTGAATTTTGATTGATGCAAAATGTATATTAAAATATCTAATTGGTCCATGCATGTGTTGAACATGACAAAGAGGACCCAAAGATTTGTGCTGGCAGAAATAGGCAGACACACGCCCGTGCATCAAAGCCACACACGCCCGTGCATGAAGAAATTGAAGCCACACGCCTGTGTTATGCTGAGAAGAACACACACGCCCGTGTGTATGAGGAGACACAGCCGTGTGTCAAGGCTAAAGGGAGCACACGCTCGTGTACGAAAAGAAGGCACGACCGTGTGTCAAAGGAGAATGACACACACGGTCGTGTAGCACAAACACATGCCCGTGTGTAAGGTCAAAATGCAGTCGTGCGTCTCCCGTGCGTTGATCATGCGTGTACCCGTGTGCGCTTCTGGAATCTGAAGGCGTCTGGAAGAAAATTGACACACGCCCGTGTGTTACAAATGTGCACGCCCGTGCTAGCACAAAATTGACCGTTGAAAAGTGCAGATAAATGAAGCACGACCGTGCAACTAGAGGACACGCCCGTGCAACTTTCTAGAAAGGCTCCAACGGCTCTCAAATCAGCAACAACGACTAGAATCTTCCATTTCCTATAAATTGGAGCTGATTTGAAGATGCAAGGGTTAGAGAATTAGCACTACATCTCTCATTCTTTCATTCTCTAAACTTTTCTCCAAATTTCTCTCACAAATATATTTTTGTAAACCTTTAGAGAGAAACCTTGTGAGCAAAATTGTAAATCAGCCTTGTGAGGCAAATTGTTGTAAAAATTCTGCAAACCCTTGGGCGCAATCTTGTGAAACTAGTGTGGGGCGTAATCCTTGCTAAAACTAAGTTAATGGCGCAATCCCTTGTATCAAAAATAGTGTTAAGGGCGAAATCCCTTGTATCAAAACTATTGTAACTTCGGGGTTGAAGTTAGTGGAAGAAAAAGTCTTTAAGCGGGGTTGCTTGGAGTAGTGGACGTAGGAGGCGTGGAGAAGCTCCGAACCACTCTAAAAATCGGCTGAGCAATTTATTTCTCTTTACTCTTTTACTTATACTTGCTTAGTCATTTATTTATTTGTGCTTAATTGATTTTATAAAATTGAATGGTTGAGTTGGTAGAATAGAAAAAAGTTTTTAAAATTAACAAAATTTTTAGATAACCTATTCACCCCCCTCTAGGTTATTTGTCATATTGCATTTGAGGTTTTACAGAATAGTTATTTAATGATTTATATTAAAAAAGATATATTTATAAATATTAATAATGAATCGACCGGACAATGATCTTAGACTATGAAAAATAGATGATGCTTATTATAATGTGTTTTTGAGAATATACTAAGTTTTGTAATATTATTATTTATTTATGGATATTCTTATTGTGCTTGGAAATCTAATTTGTTAAGTTACTGTGAGTTTCAAAAGCTACACGCGTTCGGTCAGTTTAGCTCTAAATTATTATTATTATTATAGTTTTAGGTATATTGACTAAAATTACATATTTTAATTTTTGAAGTATTTTATAATCATAAAGCCATCTCTTGAAATTATATATGATAAATATTAAAAAAATTATGTTAAAATAATTTATAAAATTAAAATACAAAAATAATCGAAGCACTCAGTTATCGTTCTTGCACAACTTGCTTCGCCAGAAACGATTGCTAGCAATGGCGTATCCGATGACATGACCAAGGTTTTTCAGGATTCGCATGAGCAAATCTAAGGTGGCGCTCAGCTATATCGATGTGTGTAAATGTTTTTGCTTCTTGCAACTGAACGCCAGCTTTGATTCTGGCACTTTCTGCTGGGGTTGCTTAGATCGTCAGCTCACAAGGTAGTTTTCAAATTCTTTATAAATCTATATTTATTACAATTAACTTTAAAGTTAACCACTTCTAGAAGTTGTTTACCAAATGCCCTTTATATTATAGTTCAAGAGAACAATCTCATACGTATTCAAGTATAAATAGAAACTTGAGAAAGTAGCTCACAACTTGAAAGAAGAAGGAGATTCAGAATCCAAATATAAAAGCTGACGGGTTCGAAGGAGCTGTGCACAAATATACAGAAAAAAATTTGACCCTAATTTCAACGTTTCATCGAGAGAGAATCTTTGGTACGTTCATAATTGTTGGTACATCTTTCCAATCCTAGACCCGTGACATATTTTACATGCATTCAATTTGTTTCCCACTCAGCAATCAATATCTAAGGTACATCGCATAGATTCCTAATGAGGGCAAATTAGTAAAAGACAATGAAAAAGAAATGTGATGCGAATAAATATTGCAATATATACTGAGAATTTGAAAACTTTCAAAATTGTTTCATTAGCTAAAATTACGAAAAGCAATTTGGACGTCATTTTCTTGGTCGGAATCAGTCTCTTTCTCTTTGTCTCTCTTCATCACTCTTTCTTTAACTCACCTTCTTACACTTTATCTCAGTCTCGAGACAAGGAAACTAAAAGCTATAGATAATATAAATGTTAAACAGTATATACTTATATACTCCACCAAATAAGTTTAACAGTATACTTGTAGAGGTCAAATGCACAGAATATTAAGTATATGGTGTTAGCCACATATTAGGTGGACTATAAGGCTTAGAATCTACAAAAGCAAATAAATAAAATTTGTATACGTGTCTTACCCCAAAAAGAAGAGAAATATTGCAGCGACATTGTATAACTATTTCACATAATGGGAAATAAAAATTATGATATAATTTTACTGTCTTTAATTATTTTTTTAAGGTAATCTTTCTTAAAGTAATATTTTATTGTTTATGCTTTACAATTATTTGTATATGTCTAGTTGAAATTTTGTAGGTGTACATCATTATAGTTGACAATGCATGCTAATGATGCATGCATGAAGTTGTTGAGTTAAGAATTTCATATGCAACGATCATTAGTGGTTGGTGGTCAACTTTTTCATATTAGATGTATGGTCCACGTTGTCAACCTTCTTGTATAGGATAACGTGAGTGTAATAAGGGATATTATAAATAAAATGAGGGACAATGTTAAATTTATACAGATGAGTGATATTAGACAAAAAGAGTTTGTTAGTATTTGTAAAATGTATAGTATGAAGGAAAGAAAACAAATTCTTGATTGCTTGACTTGGTGGAACAACACATACCAAATGTTGAATATCGCTTTAATTTTCAAAGAAGTTTTCCCTTGGTACAGCTGCAATGAGGGAGCATTTATGGAATTTTGCTCCACTCAAACAAAAGATTTGTGAATTTCTGAGCATCTTCAATAAAGTTATAGAATTTGTCTCTGGGACTCATTATCCTATTGCTAATTTGTACTTTATGGAGGTGCATAAAATAAAAGCAATATTGAAGAAGAAAGAATTTCATTTGGATCAAGATGTGACCCCCATGGTCTCGAGCATGACCTCAAAATGTTACAAGTACTAGGGACATGTCAACTTGCTCATTGTAACATCCCAGGTTTGGGGTCAGATTGAGATTTCTGAGAATTCTAGGGTTGTTAGAAAGTTTTGGGGTGAAAGGGGAGTTTTTCTTGAGTTTGGTGGTTTGTGCATGGATCCGTTTGGGTGGATTTGCATGTGAGCACGGGAAAATGATATTTTTGTAATTTTTCCGGGATGCACGACCGTGCGTGGGAGATGCACACCCGTGCATGCGTATTTTTCTAGCTGTCTTGGGTTTAAGTTAATCTTATCCGTTTCCAAACTCATTTTCACTCAAAGTTTCCTTTGATTTTCAGAGAATCTCAACCCTAAGAGGGAAGAGCAGCTTCCAGGACCTTCCAATCCAACTTGATCTTGTGCTTTGCTAGTGAGAGAAAGCATGTCAAGAGGTAGGTGCTTCCTTCCTCTTTCCCTTGTGTTTTGATTATGTTTGATGCATGTTTTGGTTGAGATGAGTTCGATTCCAGCATGCTTATGATGCTTTGTTGCATATATGATGATTTGAGATGATTATGATGATGATTGATGAATATATTTCTACCATGTGTGAGAATATATGTTTATATATGTTTTGAGATTGGATTGAATGATGTGCTTGAGATTTAAAGTTGCTGGAAGTGTTATTATGCTTATTAGAAGTGTTTTGCATGTGAAAAATGTTTAATTTGCATTTGGTATGCGATTTTGATCGGAATCGAGTTGATTCCAAGCGATCATGGAGGTGTAGAGTAGGACGCACGCCCGTGCACACTGCGTTATCTGCATGGTCATGGCCGTGTTTACATGCCCGTGCATGACCTAATTTACAGGGTCACGACCGTGCATAGTTCATGCACGCCCGTGCACCAAGAGAAAATGAGAAATATGCATGAAATTCCAGAACCTTGCACGACCGCATGCACGATGTAGGACCTGCCGCCACGAGTACCCCTGCTACTGAATATTACTGTTCTTTTATTAATTAAACTGGAAATTGGGTACCCGCGACGGGATTCCTACGAAAAAGAAACCTGCTGAACTAATCTACATTGCAAGCGGAAGCTGAAACTGAAACATAAACTGAAATATACAATGAGCCAAACTGGCTTTATATATATTTACAACTGTTCTGTACATCGTTCTTTACATCTGAGAATATACAGAATACATACAAGACCTCATAGGTCCAAAACTGGAAAATAAAATACAACTGAAGCTGTGTGTGGGGTCCCCTCTCGCAAGCCTCAGTCCACCCGCTCCTCGCCAGCAACAAACTGCCCTGAAAAGGAAGGAAGAAGGAAAGAGATGAGTGATAAAGATCACCCAGTAAGCATTCCTTACTTCCCTCGACCCAAGCAAGCAACAAACAAGGGCATACATACCCGGTCGGCCCTATACATGCATCTAATCGCTTGCGGGCGCTGAAACTGATTATCTGATTGATTTCTGAGTACTGATATTCATTATTTAATGCATGCCAATATGATATGTAATGACATGCTGAGTTGGAAACTGAAAATGACCGATGATGCATGCATCTAAATCATCTATGTGTACCCGAAGGTACTTGCTATGCTGATCAGGCTGATGAACACAGGGATTCGGCATCCTGGCCAAGTGGGCTGAAAATTCTAGCTACTGGCTAGAAAGCTGAAAACTGTGCTGAGTAGTCTGACTGGTGTCAGAAAGCTAGGTCCCACAGATGCCCCCTCGATTTCACCCCAAACTGTAACCCATACATTGGGTTCTGAATGCTAAAATCTATTGAATTCGGATCCCTGGATCCTCTTTCAGACTATATGCTATGTTGTGAATGCATATGCATCTGTTTCTGTCTAAATTCTGGATTATCTGATGATGATTAAGCTTCTGGATGGATTACCAAGTCTTTATAAGTCAATTTCTGAAATTCTGGGAAAATTAAGCTGACGCACGGGCGTGCAAGAAAGACGCACGGGCGTGCTACACAAACACACGACCGTGCCGCGCAAGGGCACACGGGACCGTGCCCCGATCGTGTGCCTGGCCGTGCAGGCTTCTAGAAAATCTGGGCCATTTCATGCAAAGCAGGGACACACGGTCGTGTCCCTCAGGACATACGGTCGTGTGCCCAGCATTCCAGGCCGTGTGCTCATCGCGCACATGGGCGTGCGCTCGCAAGAACACAGGCACACGGGCGTGGTCTGCGGACACACGGGCGTGCACCTGGGTTTGCAGCAGCAGACCACACCTGGAAATGTCGGAAACCCAACCTAATCACATCCAATCTGAAATTAAACTGAAACATGCATAAATGGCACTTCTATAATCACATAACCATCATCAATTTCACCATCCATCCGTTTCTACTGAATCCACCATTAAAACTCAAGCTTTCTCACACAACACACACAAAATAAGCATGTATGTTTTCTGGGTGGAAAATAAACATCTAAATCATCATTTTCATCACATATAAGCAACCAAACAAGCTGGAAATACAAACACACATTCCAAACATCAACAAACATGTATCAAGCAAGCTGGGAATGCAGTGAAGAAGTAAGAAACACTTACCTCTTGACATGGCTGCTGGGAACTAAAACTCAAGCTAATCTCTCTGATCTCTGGCTGGATTGGGAGCCGCTGGAAGCTGGATTTCACGTCTAGGGCTAGGAATTGCTTTTAACAAAGAAGAGATTGGCTGAAAATGGGTGAGAAATGCAATAACTCTCCCGTCTCTCTCTTTTCAACCCACCTGCACGGGCGTGCAGGGATGATGCACGGGAGTGCACCAAGGGAAAATGAAGGAAATTCATTTCCCGCGCTTCGCATGATTGAAACCTCCCTAAAGGAATCATACGAAGGCCACACAGCTCTGAAAAACTACTATCTCACCCCTGAACTCTTCTAGACGCCCAATCTATTCCTGAATTCTATTTCTAACCCCAAAACTCTACCCCTAAGGGTTTTTCTAAAACCTGGGATGCTACATTCCTCCCCCCTTAAAAAAAAAAATTTTCGACCCCGAAATTTACCTGAACAACTTTGGGAACCTATCCCTGATCTCAGACTCTCCCTCCCAGGTGGCTTCTTTCACCCTCTAACTACGCCATAACACTTTGACTAGTGGAATCTCTTTATTTCTGAGGACTTTGACTCTGTAGTCGAGAATCTGAACAAGTAACTCTTGGTAGCTCAAGTCTTCTGCCAATTCCACCTTTGAAAACTGAAGGACATGCAACGGATCTCCCACATACTTCCTTAACTGAGACACGTGGAAGACATTGTGGATTTTGTCCATACTAGCTGGCAGTGCTAATCTGTAGGCTACTGTCCCTACCCTATCAAGGATCTCGTAAGGACTAATGAATCTGGGTGCTAACTTTCCTTTCTTCCCAAACCTGAGGACTTGCTTGTAGAGAGCAATCCTCAGAAATACCTTATCGCCCACTGAGAACTCTATCTCTCTGCGCCTAAGATCAGTATAACTCTTCTGACGATCCTGGGCCTGTTTCATCCTCTGCCTGATGATCTTGACTTGCTCCATCATCCTTTGAGTAGTCTCTGGTCCCACTACTGATTCCAAAGAATCTCTCTCCCTAATCTCATCCCAATGGAGAGGAGATCGGTACTTTCGACCATACAACACCTCGAATAGAGCCATCTGAATCGTCGCCTGATAACTATTATTGTAGGCGAACTCCATTAGAGGGATCAACTCTGCCCAATCAGTCTGGAAGTTTAAACAACAAGCTCTCAACATGTCCTCCAATACCTTATTCACCCTCTCAGTCTGGCTATCTGTCTGAGAGTGATATGCTGAGCTGAAATGTAGTCTAGTTCCTAATGCTCTCTGCAGAGATCTCCAGAAGGCTGACAGAAATCTGGAGTTCCTGTCTAACACTATCGTCCTGGGAACTCCGTGGAGTCTCACCACCTCTCTGATGTAGAGTCTGGCTAACTGCCATGTAGACATTCCCTGTCTGACTGGCAGGAAATGCGCTGACTTACTTAGCCGATCAACAACCACCCAAACACCATCATATCCCCTCTGGACTTTGGGAAGACCCGAGATGAAGTCCATGGAGATATCAGCCCATTTCCACTCAGGAATACTCAAGGGGTGAAGTAATCCTGAGGGCCTCTGGTGCTTTGCCTTCACTTGCTAACATATTAAGCACCTGGAGATGAAGTCTGCTATGTCCTTCTTCATCCCTGACCACCAGAAACTTCTTTTGAGGTCTCTGTACATTTTCGTGCTGCCTGGGTGCGCTGAATACACTGCACTGTGTGCCTCTGACAAGATCTTCTATCTCAACTCTGAACTCTGGGGCACACAAACTCTGCCTCTGAACCTCAAGATCTCATCTCTGAACTCAAAGTCAGGCACTGCTCTCTCTGACATCTTTTGAAGCATACTTTGAGTCCACTCATCTAACATCTGCCCCTCTCTGATCTCATCATACAAAGAGGATCTGATACGCAGCATGGAGAAACCCGCAGACATAACCTCAATCTGCTCTCTGACCAACTCATGCTACAATTCTCTCTGAACTGATAGGCTGGATAAAACTACCCGCCTACTCAATGCATCAGCCACCACATTGGCTCTCCCTAGGTGGTATCTGATGTCGCAATCATAGTCCTTCACCAGCTCTAACCATCTCCTCTGCCTCATATTAAGCTCCTTCTGGGTGAAGAAATATTTCAGACTTTTGTGGTCTGAATATATGTTGCATCTGACTCCATACAGATAATGCCTCTAGATCTTCAGGGTGAACATGACTACTGCAAGCTCTAGGTCGTGGGTAGGGTATCTCAACTCGTGATCCCGCAATTGCCTAGAGGCGTAGGCAATCACCCTACCATTCTGCATCAGAACAGCCCCGATTCCTTGGTGGGATGCATCTGTATAGATATCGAACTCTACCCCCTCCTGGGGTAGCGCCAAAACTGGAGCGCTAGTCAATCTCTCCTTAAGCTCCAGAAACCGTGCCTCGCACTCCTCTGACCACACGAAGGGAGTCTCTTTCCTAGTCAAGGTAGTGAGAGGCCTTACTAGGCTGGAGAACCCCTCGATAAACCTCCTATAATAACCAGCTAGCCCAAGGAAGCTTCTGACTTCTTTTACTGTCTTCCGCCTTGGCCAACTCAAAATTGCTTCCACTTTGCTGGGGTCCACTGAAATCCCATCTGCTGTCACCACGTGGCCTAGGAATGCCACTCTGTCGAGCCAAAACTCACACTTGGAGAACTTGGCGAACAAATGCTGATCTCTCAGTCTCTGAAGCATAAATCTCAAATGCTCATCGTGCTCTACTATTCTTCTGGAATACACCAGAATATCATCTATAAAAACCACCACGAACCGATCCAGGCAGTCATGGAAGACCCGGTTCATCAAGTCTATGAAGATGGCTGGGGCATTGGTCAATCCAAACGGCATGACCACGAACTCGTAATGCCCATAACGAGTCCGAAAAATAGTCTTGGGGACATCTCTCTCTGCTACTCTGACCTGATAGTAGCCAGATCTCAGGTCAATCTTGGAAAACATCGCTGCACCTCTCAACTGATCAAAGAGGTCGTCAATCCTCCGTAGGGGATACTTATTCTTCACCGTCACTCTGTTCAGCTCCCTGTAGTCGATGCACATCTGCATTAACCCGTCTTTCTTCTTCACAAATAAAATTGGAGCTCCCCACGGTGAACAGCTCGGTCTGATAAATTTCTTATCAACCAGCTCCTGTAATTGCTTCTTCAACTCTTAGAGCTCAGTTGGAGCCATCCGGTACGAAGCCTTGGAGATTGGAGCCGTACCAGGGAGAAGCTCGACACTGAACTCCAACTCCCTGTCTGGAGGTAGCCCTGACAACTCATCTGGGAACACATCTCTGAAATCTCTGACAACGGGCACCTCATCGATACTTGGCCCCGCTGAACTGCTGCATACAACATTGGCCAAGTACCCTACACATCCTTGCCTCATCAATCTGCTCGTCTGGATGCACGAGATCAACATACTGTCTACTCTACCCTCACCGAATATAAAGCAATCAGGGCCTATGTGGAATCTAACCTTCTTTCTTTCACAATCTATCTCTGCATCATATTTTCCCAAGAAGTCCATCCCCAAGATCATGTCAAAATCTGCTAACTCCAGCAGAATCAGATCAATGCTCATCCGTTGTAGCATCCTAGATCCAGAAAGCCTTTAGGGGTAGAGTTTTGGGGTTAGAAACGAGATTCAGAGAGAGATTGGGAGTCTGGTAAAGTTCAAAGGTGAGTTGATAAGTTTTCAGAGCCGTGTGGCTTCCGTTTGAATCCTTTCGGAAGGATTCGATCTGTCGAGTGAGTCGAAAATGAATTAAGTTCATTTTCCCTTGTGCACGCCCGTGCATCACTGGTGCACGACCGTGCGTGGCATAGTATATAAGTGTGAGCCGAGAGAAAGTCATTTCTTTTCTCACCCATTTGCATTTTAGTCGATTTCTCTCTTCCATTTTCAGCTCCTCCTATTCTTAGAGAGGAAATCCAGCAGCCGGTTGCCCCCAATCCGGTTAGAGAGCATAGAGATTAGTCCGGAATGTGGTTTTCAGAAGCGTGGCGCGAGGTAAGTGTTCTCTTACCTTTTCCTTGCGTTTCTCAGCTTGCTTTGTGAGTTTTAATGCCATGGATGGGTTAATTGCATGTGGATGAATGTTTGGAATGCTTATATGGCTTTGCATGTTGAGTTGGTTGAAGGATTTCCACCCTTGAAGCATGCATGTGTGTGTGTATGGCTTTAGAGAGAGAAAGAAGAAGTTTCCATGGTAGATTTCATGTGGCTTGATGCATGTGAGAAGTGAGGCTTGAATTGTGTTGTTTGTGATGTTGGGAATGTGCTATTGAAGTGTTATTGCAATTGAATGTGAATTGGTATGCGTTTGAGGCAAGTTTCCAGGCGGTGCTTTGTTGAAGAACCAGACGCACGACCGTGCACCAGCATGGCACTGCCGTGAGTCTTTGTTTTTTCAGATGCACGCCCGTTTGCACGACCAGAAAATGCCCATGTACGACCGTGTGTCCACATACGCACGCCCATGCATGCGCTTTTAGTGAGAATTCCAAAAAATTCCAGTAGCTTGCACGACCAGGCGCACGGTCCCGTGCGTCCTGGCTCACACCCGTGCACCTTTCATGCACGCTCGTGCACTTGCAGATTTTCAGAAAAAGAATATTAATTGATTAATTAAGCATGCGAATTCAGAATAAAGGCTAATTGGCTTCAGATAAGCATCAGATGAGCATGTATTCAGATAATAAGCTGCATATGCATATCATGGCATGACATGTAGCTTCAGAGAGGATTAGGGGATCCGAATTCAGCAGCTTTCAGCAGTATTCAGAACCTGATGTACGGGTAAGAGTATAGGGTGAATACGAGGGGGCATCTGTGGGATTCAGCCTTCTGACACCAATCAGAACGCTCAGCAGTATTTCAGATTTTACCATCTGACACCAGTCAGATCGGGCAGCAGTTATTATTCAGCAGCTTTCTAGCCAGTAGCTAGAATGGTCAGCCCACATGGCCAGGATGCCGAATCCCTGTATTCCACCAAGTCTGATCAGCACAACAGATACCTTCGGGTACAGAGAGGTATTCAAATGCATGCATCTAGTGTTTTCAGTTAGCATGACATGACATACACATCATGACATGTATAAATATGATAACAGTAAACGAATGTGATTCAGATATTCAGTAATCAGTTTTCAGATTCCAGCAAGCGCATAGATGTATGATTAGGGCCGAGGCCCAGGTATGTTTGATTATTTGTGATTGTTTATGCTTGCTTGGGTATTGAGGGAAGTAAGGAGCGCTTACTGGGTGATCTTTATCACTCATCCCCCTCCTTCTTCCATCCTTTCAGGTGGTTCGTGCTGGGTTCGAGGAGTGGTTGGATCGAGGCTGACGGAGAGGGCACACACACACATCGCGATCTCAGTTTGTATGTATATCATTTTTGGACCTGTGTGGTCATTTTGTAAATGCTTATGTACTCAGATGTAACTGAACAGTTATATGTATATGATGTAGGCCATTGGGCCCATTGTACAGAACAGATATGTATATTTTACAGTTGATGTATGTATTTCAGAAAAGCTTCCGCATGTGTAGAATTGTATAGTTTCAGTTTTCATTTATTTTCGTAGGATTCTCGTCGCGGGTACCTATATTTTCAGATGATTAATAAAAGCTCCCCAATACTATTCAACAGCAGGGGTACTCGTGGCTGCGGGCCCTACATTGGTGGTATCAGAGCGAAGTTGTAAGTGTGTGGTGCTTTTTTCTCTCCTTCGCAGTCGTCGTCTAGGCCCTCCTCACAGCACAGTCAGGTATTTATTTCCAGCTTTGATGTGTTATGTGTTTCTAACCCCCAGTTTGTTGTGATGCTATGGATAGAGAAGAGTATATCCCTAGACCTATAGATGAGACAAACAGTAGTTCACCCGCCCATCCTATGAGTGTTAGTGATAGGCAGCGATCTCAGAGTGCCTCCCATGTGTCGATGAGACCAGATCAGTTGAGAGAGATGATTGGGGATGTAGTTAGAGAGAGCCTCCAGCAAGCTAGAGTGGGTAATGCTACAGAGCTAGACAGAGTTACTCCTCCTCAGCATGAGAGTTATCAGATTCCGAGGAGAAGACATTCCCAGTCACAGCATCAGTCGCAGCTACAGTATCAGCGACAGTATCAGTATCAGTCACAACCTCAGTCAGTTAGAAAGAGGCATCAGTTTCCAGCGGGTTATTCAGAGTACAGTCAGGGTATGAGTACTGAGACAGCTAGTACCAGTTCTTCAGACAGAATTCATCCGATTTACCATCTGCCAGGGTCATTTCAGCCAGCCAAATTCAGTGGATCCAGGGATCCAGCAGTGGCAAAGGAGTGGATAGAGTCCGTGGAGAATGTGATGGGACTCTACACATTATCCGAGAGAGAGAAGGTCAGATATGCAGTGTTCCTTCTCAAGGGTGATGCTAAGGTTTGGTGGGGCCTAGCCAGGGCTACCCTCAGTGAGCAGCAGATGACATGGGCAGAATTCAGACGACTTTTCGATGCCGAGTACAGGAGTATGGAGGTGGTGTATGCCAAGGCTCAAGAGTTCATTGATTTGACTCAGGGGTCCAGTTCAGTCAAGGAGTACACCACTAGATTCAATGCATTGGTGAGTTTTGTCCCGAGTTTGGTAGGGACAGAGATGGGCCGAGTTCAGAAATTTATCCACGGCCTGCATCCTGTGATTTACAAGGATGTGATGACAGGGTCAGATCCTCCCCAGAGATTCAGTGACGCATTGGGGAGAGCACTCAGATCAGAGGTCGGATTACAGAGGATGGGTGTTCTGAGTAGAGCATTTGACAGAGATCAGAGGATAGATGATAGAGACAGGGGCAAGAGGCCGATGTTAGCCAGGAGACTTGCTCGAGGTTTCTAGAGCCAGAGGCAGAGAGTTACACCCCAGCCACCACAGTGTACTAGGTGTGGCAGGCGCCATTCAGGAGAGTGTTTAATCGGCCAGATAGTATGTTATTGGTGCCATCAGTCAGGGCACATGATGGCAGTGTGTCCAGCCAGAGGTGGAGCTGGCGCTGGACCGAGTCGAGGTGGAGCTGGTCAGTTCAGAGGCTGAGGTGGTCCACCTAGAGGCGGAGCTAGAGCAGATAGAGGTGGAGCGGATGTTCCCAGAGCTGGTGATAGAGCACCTGAGGGAGGTGCCGGTCCTTCTGGAGTTGGCGGAGGTAGAGCCAGAGTGTATGTAGTCCGCCAGGAGCAGGCAGAGGCCATTCCCCATGCAGTTACCGGTCAGTTACTTTATTTTGGTACTCCTTTATTTGTACTTGTTGATTGTGGAGCCACACACAGCTTTATAGCTTGGAGTGTAGTGGAGAGATTAGGGGTTGACCCTAGTGTGGCCAGTAGGAGTATCCAGGTAGAGATGCCAGATGAGGGATTTATGTTGAGTGATAGAGTCCTCCTAGATCAGGAGGTAGAGATTATGGGTAGATCCATGGTGATTGATTTGATTCTGCTAGAGTTGGTAGATTTTGATATGATATTGGGGATGGATTTCTTAGGGAGATATGGTGCTGAGATAGATTGTGGAAGGAAGAAGGTGAGATTCCACATAGGCCTTGATCAGTTTGTGTTTGGTGAGGGCAGAGTTGACAGTTTGATGATTTCCAGTATTCAGGCGAGCAAGTTATTGAGACAGGGTTGTGTTGGATACTTGGCCAATGTTATGTGCAGCAGTTCAATAGGTCTGAGTATCGAGGAGGTGCCAGTTGTCAGGGAGTTTTCAGATATTTTTTCAGAGGAGTTGCCAGGGTTACCTCCAGACAAAGAGTTAGAGTTTAGTGTTGAGCTTCTTCCGGGTACGGCTTTAATTTCTAAGGCTCCGTACCGGATGGCTCTAGCCGAGCTTCAAGAGTTAAAGAAGCAGCTTCAGGAGTTGACTGATAAGAGATTTATCAGACCTAGTTGTTCGCCTTGGGGAGCTCCGATTCTATTTGTTAAGAAGAAAGATGGGTCGATGAGGATGTGTATCGACTACAGGGAGCTTAACAGAGTAACAGTGAAGAACAAGTATCCCCTGCCCAGGATTGATGACCTGTTTGATCAGTTGAGAGGAGCAGCTGTGTTTTCGAAGATTGACTTGAGATCTGGGTATTATCAGGTCAGAGTGGCAGACAGGGATGTTCCCAAGACAGCTTTCAGGACCAGATATGGGTATTATGAGTTCGTGGTTATGCCGTTTGGGTTGACCAATGCCCCAGCGATCTTTATGGATCTGATGAACCGGGTGTTTCATGATTGCTTAGACCGATTCGTGGTGGTTTTCATTAATGACATTCTGGTGTATTCCAGGAGCGTGGCAGAGCATGAAGAGCATATCAGATATGTGCTTCAGAGATTGAGAGACAGACAGCTGTATGCCAAGTTCTCCAAGTGTGAGTTTTGGCTTGACAGAGTGGCATTTCTGGGACATGTAGTGACAGCAGACGGTATTTCAGTGGATCCCAGTAAAGTAGAGGTTATATTGAGTTGGCCAAGGCCAAAGACAATAAAGGAGATCATGAGTTTCCTTGGGTTGGCAGGCTATTACATGAGATTCATTGAGGGATTCTCTAGCCTAGTAAGGCCTCTCACTGCCTTGACTAGGAAAGAGGTTCCATTTGTGTGGACAGATGATTGCGAGGCACGATTCCAGGAGCTCAAGCAGAGATTGACTAGTGCTCCAGTCTTAGCACTACCCCAGGAGGGAGTAGAGTTTGATATTTATACAGATGCGTCCCATCAGGGGATTGGGGCAGTGTTGATGCAGAGTGGTAGGGTCATTGCCTATGCCTCCAGGCAATTGCGTGATCATGAGTTGAGATACCCTACCCATGATTTAGAGTTGGCAGCAGTTGTTTTCGCTTTGAAAATTTGGAGACATTATCTTTATGGGGTCAAGTGCAGCATTTATTCAGATCATAAGAGTCTGAAATATTTCTTCACCCAGAGAGAGCTCAATATGAGACAGAGGAGATGGCTAGAGTTGGTGAAGGATTATGATGTTGACATCAGATACCATCCAGGGAGAGCCAATGTAGTGGCAGATGCGTTGAGTAGACATGTGGCCTTATCCAGTATTTCAGTTCAGTCAGAGCTACAGTATGAGATTGCCGGAGAGCAGATTGAGATAATGACTGCGGGATTCTTCAGACTACAGATCAGATCTTCTCTGTATGATGAGATCAAAGAGTGCCAAATGTCAGATGAGTGGACTCAGAGTATGCTACAGAGGATGTTAGAGAGAGCAGTGCCAGACTTTGAGTTCAGAGATGGGATCTTGAGATTCAGAGACAGAGTATGTGTGCCACAGAGTTCAGAGTTGAGATAGATGATTTTGTCAGAGGTGTAAAATACGGTGTATTCAGCACACCCAGGCAGTACAAAGATGTATCAGGATCTCAAGAAGAGTTTCTGGTGGTCAGGCATGAAGAAAGACATCGCAGACTATGTTTCCAGATGTCTGATATGTCAGCAGGTTAAGGCAGAGCATCAGAGACCCTTAGGTTTACTTCATCCCTTGAGTATCCCTGAGTGGAAGTGGGAAGACATTTCGATGGATTTCATTTCTGGTCTTCTCAGAGTTCAGAGAGGATTTGATGGTATATGGGTGATTGTGGACAGATTGAGTAAGTCAGCTCATTTTCTGCCAATTAGACAGGGCATGTCTACAGATCAGTTGGGGAGACTGTATATCAGAGAGGTGGTCAGACTCCATGGTGTTCCCAGGACTATAGTGTCAGACAGAGACTCCAGATTCCTATCAGCTTTCTGGAGCTCATTACAGAGAGCCTTGGGGACCAGATTGCAGTTCAGTTCAGCTTATCATCCTCAGACAGATGGCCAGACTGAGAGGGTGAATAAGATTCTGGAGGATATGCTCAGAGCTTGTTATATGGACTTCCAGACCGATTGGGCAGAGTTGATTCCCCTCATGGAGTTTGCTTATAATAACAGTTATCAGGCGACGATTTAGATGGCTCCATTTGAGGCATTATACGGTCGGAAGTGTAGATCTCCTCTTCATTGGGATGAGATTGGAGAGAGAGATTCTCTGGAGACAGTTGTGGGCCCAGAGATAGTTCAGGGGATGATTGAACAGATCCGGATCATCAGGCAGAGGATGAGACAGGCCCAGGATCAACAGAAGAGTTATGTAGACCTGAGACGCAGAGAGATTGAGTTTGCAGTAGGCGACAGAGTTTTTCTGAGAGTTGCTCCATACAGGCATGTTCTCAAATTTGGCAGAAAAGGGAAGTTGGCCCCTACATTTATTGGTCCCTATGAGATACTTGAGAGAGTGGGGACAGTTGCCTACAGGTTGGCTTTACCAGCTAGCATGGACAGGATTCATAATGTGTTCCATGTGTCACAGTTGAGAAAGTATGTGGGAGATCCTTCTCATGTGCTTCAGTTTTCAGAGATAGAGTTGGCAGATGATCTGAGTTATCAAGAGCTGTCAGTGTAGATCCTAGACTTCAAGGTTAAAGTCCTCAGAAACAAGCAGATTCTTCTAGTGAAGGTCTTATGGCACAGCCAAAGAGTGGAGGAAGCCACTTGGGAGGTAGAGTCTGAAATCAGGGATAGATTTCCAAAGTTATTCAGGTAAATTCCGAGGTCAGAATTTTTATAAGGGGGGAGGAAATGTAGCATCCTAGATCCAGAAAGCCCTTAGGGGTAGAGTTTTGGGGTTAGAAACGAGATTCAGAGAGAGATTGGGAGTCTAGTAAAGTTCAGGGGTGAGTTAGTAAGTTTTCGGAGCCGTGTGGCTTCCGTTTGAATCCTTTCGGAAGGATTCGATCTGGCGAGTGAACGGGAAATGAATTAAGTTCATTTTCCCTTGTGCACGCCCGTGCATCACTGGTGCACGACCATGCGTGGCATAGTATATAAGTGTGAGCCGAGAGAAAGTCATTTCTTTTCTCACCCATTTGCATTTTAGTCGATTTCTCTCTTCCATTTTCAGCTCCTCCTATTCTTAGAGAGGAAATCCAGCAGTCGGTTGCCCCCAATCCGGTTAGAGAGCATAGAGATTAGTCTAGAAAGTGGTTTTCAGAAGCATGGCGCGAGGTAAGTGTTCTCTTACCTTTTCCTTGCGTTTCCCAGCTTGCTTTGTGAGTTTTAATGCCATGGATGGGTTAATTGCATGTGGATGAATGTTTGGAATGCTTATATGGCTTTGCATGTTGAGTTGGTTGAAGGATTTCCACCCTTGAAGCATGCATGTGTGTGTGTATGGCTTTAGTGAGAGAAAGAAGAAGTTTCCATGGTAGATTTCATGTGGCTTGATGCATGTGAGAAGTGAGGCTTGAATTGTGTTGTTTGTGATGTTGGGAATGTGCTATTGAAGTGTTATTGCAATTGAATGTGAATTGGTATGCGTTTGAGGCAAGTTTCCAGGCGGTGCTTTGTTAAAGAACCAGACGCACGACCGTGCACCAGCATGGCACGACCGTGAGTCTTTGTTTTTCCAGATGCACGCCCGTGTGCACGGCCAGAAAATGCCCATGCACGACCATGTGTCAGCATACGCACGCCCGTGCATGCGCTTTTAGTGAGAATTCCAAAAAATTCCAGTAGCTTGCACGACCAGGCGCACGACCAGCGCACGGTCCCGTGCATCCTGGCTCACACCCGTGCACCTTTCATGCACGCCTGTGCACTTGTAGATTTTCAGAAAAAGAATATTAATTGATTAATTAAGCATGCGAATTCAGAATAAAGGCTAATTGGCTTCAGATAAGCATCAGATGAGCATGTCTTCAGATAATAAGCTGCATATGCATATCATGGCATGACATGTAGCTTCAGAGAGGATTAGGGGATCCGAATTCAGCAGCTTTCAGCAGTATTCAGAACCTGATGTACGGGTAAGAGTATAGGGTGAATACGAGGGGGCATTTGTGGGATTCAGCCTTCTGACACCAGTCAGAACGCTCAGCAGTATTTCAGATTTTACCATCTGACACCAGTCAGATCGGGCAGCAGTTATTATTCAGCAGTTTTCTAGCCAATAGCTAGAATGGTCAGCCCACATGGCCAGGATGCCGAATCCCTGTATTCCACCAAGTCTGATCAGCACAACAGGTACCTTCGGGTACAGAGAGGTATTCAGATGCATGCATCCAGTGTTTTCAGTTAGCATGACATGACATACACATCATGACATGTATAAATATGATAACAGTAAACGAATATGATTCTGATATTCAGTAATCAGTTTTCAGATTCCAGCAAGCGCATAGATGTCTGATTAGGGTCGAGGCCCAGGTATGTTTGATTATTTGTGATTGTTTGTGCTTGCTTGGGTACTGAGGGAAGTAAGGAGCGCTTACTGGGTGATTTTTATCACTCATCCCCTTCCTTCTTCCATCCTTTCAGGTGGTTCGTGCTGGGTTCGAGGAGCGGTTGGATCGAGGCTGACGGAGAGGGCACGCACACATATCGCGATCTCAGTTTGTATGTATATCATTTTTGGACCTGTGTGGTCATTTTGTAAATGCTTATGTGCTCAGATGTAACTGAACAGTTATATGTATATGATGTAGGCCATTGGGCCCATTGTACAGAACAAATATGTATATTTTACAGTTGATGTATGTATTTCAGAAAAGCTTCTGCATGTGCAGAATTGTATAGTTTCAGTTTTCGTTTATTTTTGTAGGATTCCCGTCGCGGGTACCCATATTTTCAGATGATTAATAAAAGCTCCCCAATACTATTCAGCAGTAGGGGTACTCGTGGCGGCAGGTCCTACATCCGTCTACCCATAACCTCTATCATCTGATCCCAGAGGACTCTATCACTCATCACATACCCCCCATCTGGCATCTCAACTAGGATACTCCTATCAGCCACACTAGGGTCAACCCCTAATCTCTCTATCACTCCCCTGGAAGTAAAGCTGTGTGTGGCCCCGCAATTAACCAAAATAAACAAAGGAGTACCGAGATAAAGAATCTGACCAGTAACTGCATGGGGTATGGCATCTGCCTGCTCCTGGCGAACAACATAAACTCTGGCCCTGCTGCTACCTCTATCTCTTCCTGAAGTACCAGCACCTCCTCCAAGTGCTCCAACTCCGAGTCTGGGAAAATCTACTCTACCCGCTTGGCTCCACCTCTCTCATCTCTGACACCGCCTCTGGGTTGACCTCCTCTACCTCTAGGCTGACCACCACCACCTCTGCTGGGCCCAACACCAGCTCCACCTCTGGCTGGGCACTCTATCATCCTGTGCCTTGGCTGACGGCACAAGTAACATACGATCTGGCCAGCAAGGCACTCGCCTGAATGTCGTCTGCCATATCTAGTACACTGTGGTAGGGAAAACTGTGGTGCGGTCCTCTGTCTCTGAACATCTCGAGCTGATCTCTTAGTCGACATCAGCGTCTTGCCCTTATCTCTGTCATCTGACCTCTGCTCTCTGCCCAAGGCGCCCATCCTCTGGAGACCGGCCTCTGATCTGAGGGCTCTCCCCAAAGCATCACTGAACTGCTGGGGAGGATACGGTCCAGTCAAGACATCCTTGGCTATTGCAGGATGTAAGCCGTGGATGAATTTCTGCACTCTTCCTAACTCTGTCCCAACCAAACTAGGGACAAATCACGTCAAGACATTGAATCTTGTGGCGTATTCCTTCACTGAACTAGGCCCCTGAACCAAATCAATAAACTCCTAGGCCTTTGCATACATCAACTCGGCACCCCGATACTCGGCATCAAACAGCCGCCTGAACTATGCCCAGGTCATCTGCTCCTCAGGGATGGTAGACTTAGCTATGCTCCACTAAACCTTGGCATCACCTCTGAGATGAAATGCCACAAATCTGACTTTCTCTCTCTCTGATAAAGTGAAGAGACCCATGATACTCTCCACTGACTCAATCCACTCCTCTGCCACCGTTCGATCTCTAGATCCACTGAATTTTACCGGCTGGTACGGCCCTGGCAGATGATAAATAGGGTGCAATCTGTCTGAAGAGCTTATACCCACTGTCTCTGTACTCATAGCCTGACTGAACTCGGGAAACCCAACTAGATACTGATAGCCCTCTCTGACAAACTGAGGCTGAAACTGGTAACCCTTTCTAACTGATTGAGGCCTGAATAATATCTTGGCTGAGGCTGAGACTATGGCTGTGGCTGTGCTGTTCTTCTTCTTGAAGACTGATAAATCTCAGGCTGAGGTGGATTAACTCTGGCTGGCTCTTGAACAATACCCACACTAGCCTGCTGTAAACTCTCTCTGACCACTTCCCCTATCATTTCTCTGAGCTGATCTTGTCTGACAGTCACATGGGAGGAACTCTGAGATCGCCGCCCCCCACTCATACTCATGGGACGGACAGGAGGACTACTACTGGCCTCATCTATGAATTTAGGGACATATTCCTCTTCTCTATCTATAGCATCACAAGCAAACGGGGTTAGAAACACAAAACACATCAAAGCTAGAAAAAATACCTGACTGTGCTGTGAGGAGGGTCTGGACGATGGCTGCGAAGGAGAGAAACAGACACCACACACTTACAAACTTAAACATCTACTGAAAATGGCACAGAGAACACGCTCTGATACCAACATTGTAGGACCCGCCGCCACGAGTACCCCTGCTACTGAATATTACTGTTCTTTTATTAATTAAACTGGAAATTGGGTACCCGCGACGGGAATCCTACGAAAAAGAAACCTGCTGAACTAATCTACATTGCAAGCGGAAGCTGAAACTGAAACATAAACTGAAATATACAGTGAGCCAAACTCGCTTTATATATATTTACAACTGTTTTATACATCGTTCTTTACATCTGAGAATATACAGAATACATACAAGACCTCACAGGTTCAAAACTGGAAAATAAAATACAACTGAAGCTGTGTGTGGGGTCCCTTCTCTCAAGCCTCAGTCCACCCGCTCCTCGCCAGCAGCAAACTGCCCTGAAAAGGAAGGAAGAAGGAAAGAGATGAGTGATAAAGATCACCCAGTAAGCATTCCTTACTTCTCTCGACCCAAGCAAGCAACAAACAAGGGCATTGTAGACACCCCATTTTGGACCCAGCATGGTCACCCCCGATGATGAAAAACCTGGATGTTGACTTAGAGTTTTTGAGATGTTGAGCCGATGATGGATGAGTTAAAAAAAGAAAAAAAAATGTTTATTTTATTTTATTAAAAAAAAAATTTATTTTATTTTACTATGAAAAAAAAAAAAATCAAAATCAAAATCATGAAAACCCAAAAGAGGACCCAAGTAGCTAACCCAAAAGAGGAAAAAGAGGCCCAGTGCGCAGCCCAGGCTTCAGCAACAAGCATGCTGGCCCAGCTGGAGGAGAAGGCCCAAAGATGGCCCTGCATCGCGCGTGCCCACACGCGCGATGAAGTGGCCAGGGCTGTGCTCCAGCTCGCGCGTGTAGAGCACGCGCCCACTGAATTACCTGCTTTCTGTTTTCTTTTCAGCGCACTTTTCCTTTCTCCTGCTGCTGCCAGGCCCACGTGTTGCGCAGCTGGTTGCCTTGATTTTTCGTCCAAACCGCCTATAAAAGAGAAAGGTGGGCACAGAAAAAGGGGAGCTGGAGGGGAGAGCCTAGAGGGAGAGAAGGAAAAGAAAAGAGGAGAGAAAAACTGGGGAAGAGAAAAATTTCAGAAAAAAAAAAATTAAAAAAAAAGTGTTTTAGAAAATTAAAACATTTTGAAAGCCAATTTATGTGGTGAGGGATCATCTTCAACTCAACATCAAGAGATTTTTAATAGAATTCAGGTTAGTCCCTGAGGGGAATTTTTTATAAACAAAATTTCTAGATTATTTTATTTTATATTGTATATATGTTTTATAATTTACATTAATTTTTCTTTTTATTCTGTATAAATATATTGATATTTTATATGTATATTTTATCTATTTTTATATTCTGTATTTACATTGTATATGTATTGTTTATTTTGTATATATATATATATTTTGTATATATATTATGTATTTGATTTGATTATTTATATATGTATTTTTTATGTTGTACTTTTGTTTATTATATATTCTGCATTCTGTATTTTCCATCCTGCATATACATGGGTATATTATAATCTACTGTATATATTTATTTTTGTTTACGTATATATATATCCTATATATTATGCTGTATGTCCTGTGTATGGGTATATGATATATATATAATATACTGTGTGCCTACATGTGTTGGATGAGACTGGCCGCCCTGATGGCAGCAGGCGGCCATGTTATTCCCCCCTCCCAGGTTCAAGCCACGCTAGACCAAAGCTGCTTTTCATTTTTTTTATTTACTCTATTTTATTTTATTTTTATTATTATTATTACTGTATATTAATATAATACATATATATTTATTTTGTATATATACTGTATATATGTAAAGTTATTTTATAGTGTATATATATTTATCATATCATATTATATAATTTTGTGTGATGTAATATTTCTTATTGTACATACATTTTATGTGGCTCATAATTGTAATCCTAGCTGAAATAAATATGCATTTGTGATAAAGTTTATGCATTTTTTTTAGTTGGTAGTTTGCTGAAATAATGTCCATGCATGAGTTAATTAAAAATTTGTATCATTATATTATATTTCTATATAATATTTAATTACATGTGGCATGTCAATATTTTTGTTTTGTAAATAAATGTTCATGTATATATATTATATGTATTTTGTAATTATAAAATGGTATATATTATATACTTTGAATGTTTGTATTACTGTATATTTTGATATGTATATAAACTGTATATTTTGTATTTGTTTGGGAAAAATGGGTATTTGTGTGCATTATGTATTTTACCATTGTATTTACATTTAATTGGTGAAAGGCGGAAGGTGTTTAGTTTGTTGGGCGCTTGGGTTCGAGTCTCGGCTGGGAGTGGAGTATGATTATTATTATCTCTTTTCTACTGTGTGTGTGATATATTGGGCTTCCTGGTTGGGCTGCATGCTGTCAATTTCATTGGGCGGGCTGTAATATATTTATTTCTATTAAGTGGGCTGCATTCTGTATATTTCCTTAGATGGGCTGTTTTTATTTAGGGCTAGAGTATTGATTAAATTGATATATCTGTTTATTTTATTGGGTTAACTAACAAAATTGTTTTTGCAGGATTTATTTATTTATTATTTCTAGGTTTGTTTAAGGTTAGAAGAAATGTATAGGGGTGTATGAAAAGGGTTGTAATTTTTAATTTTTAATTTATGTTGATTTAATTTTATATTTTATGACTAACCTAATTTGTTTTGCAGGATTTATTATTTTATAGGCTTGTTTAGGGTTAGAAAAAATGTATAAGGGTGTATGGAAAAAGGTGTAATTTTTAATTATTTTCTTTTTATATTTTATTATTTTCATGAATGCATGTAATGTATTATATTTGTGTGTTTAATACTGCATCGTGTGATAATACGGAATTTAATTAAACTCGGTAATGCGCTTAACGAACGAACCACAATAGTGGAGGCCGGCTTTCATGCCGGGCGGCATGGGTGCCTAACACCTTCCCATTGCCGTACCTGACTCTCCGAACCCGACCCATTGGGCAGGTGAGGGGTAGTTGGGTCCTTCGCAAGGGATCCATAAATCGCCCATTCTCACCGATGTGTATTTTTCCAGGGTTACTCCCGGGTGGCGACTCCATAGACTCCGTAAAGTAAAGCGCTTCTGAGTTTAATCAAGTTTCTTGCATTGCACAACACTCACACCCACTGTGCACTCCTTGTCCCTATCAACCCCGATGGCAATCCATACTTCGCCCGAAAGCCCACTCGGCCCAGGGGTAGTCTGTCTTGTACATCAGCCTTAGGCATCGTACCCTCGTGTATATAAAAAGAACTTTTGGTTCTCGCTTAAGGTAGCCCTTGACCTTTACCCGAGTCAAACCCATGTAGTGGCCCATAGATGTCAACCTTAGGACCCTTTTGCATGTGATTGATCGAGTCGAATCTTTATGTGTAAAGTCTTGAGTTTTTACTGCCCATTTTGAAATATGCCTTGATCCATGGCATTAAAATTTTACTGATTGTTTCTTTAAGTGGCCTCCACTAGGAGGAAACTTTCTGAAACATCATTTCGTATAAATCTTCGTGACATGACTCGACATACTCCTAAATGGGCACATAAAACTCGAAACTTCATACGTAAGGATTCATTAGGTCTAGGACCATTGGGTCTTCTGGTGACTCAATGGATACTAACCATCTAGGGTAGAATTAACTTTTCTAACTTTTCATTAACTGAAGTAATAAGGGGGCGAAGGGAGTGATAAGGGGGCGAAGCCTAGATTTAAAAAGCACTTCATTTTTTCGAATCGCCTCCAAAGGGTATTTTCATCTTTAGTCAGTCTAAGTAGGTATATTCGATCTAAATCATCTTATGTCCCTCTAAGTAGCTGTTTTCAATCTGAATCATTCTTGTAAGGTTAAAGTCTTCAAGTGTCATCCAAAACAGCTAATTTCGATTTGAATTATCTCATAGGGGGCATTTCTGTTTTTGATCTTTCAAAATAAATAATTTTGATTCGAGTCTCTCACAAGGTAAAATTATTTAAGAGTAATAGACTTACCCCTCATTCGTCTTGTCTCACATGTTGCATAACTTTAGGTCTAAGTCGTCTCATTCTTGAATTCAAAATCTTATCTTTAGGGCTAGATGTGTCGTCATTCGGTTTCTTTTGAGTTTAAGTCTTCACTCTACTTGGACATTAGATCCACAATTTTTTGTCTGTCTACTTATTGAACCCACATTTTGCCACAATTCTTGCTGAGTTTAATAAAGCTGTCGTTTAAAATAAATTCACTCATTTAATCCTACATACATGTCATGCATTTGTATAAACACATCATGCATATCATGCACTAACATGTCATTTTGTTAATCTTGTATACATGTCATGCATAAACACATCATGCATATCAAGCACCAACATGTCACTCTGTTAATTCCTACATACGTGTCATGCGTAAACACATCATGCACCAACATGTCACTCTGTTAATTCCTACATACATGTCATGCATAAACACATCATGCACTAACATGTCATTTCGCAATCGTTCAGTGGGAGAAGAGAAATATGACCAAGGGAAACATGATGGAGGAAATGATGGAAAAGCTTGAGAAGATAATTGATGAAATGCTCACCACAAAAATGGATGACTTGATGAATAAAATGGCCCAAATGATGACAAAAATGGAAGGAAAACAGAAAGTAGGAGAAACTAGTGAGGTAAGGGGTTTAGCTCAAAAGCAACAAAATGATTTAAGGGATGACTACTTTGATTTGGAAGATTATTTGAAAACCCGGGAAGAGAGAGAAAGAGGCTCAGAGAAGACGATAGAGGTACTCGTGCCCACTTCGAGGGATAGAGTAATAACTGAAAAGTTGGAACAATTGGAGAAGACCATAAAGAAGCAAGGAGCATCATTCTCATTAGGTTGGGATGACTTAGACATACCTGAAGAAATGAGGGTACCACCAAAGTTTAAAATGCCTGATTTATCCAAATTTGATGGAATTGGTGATCCAAAAACGCACTTAAGGCATTATGTCACTGTGATGGGAACAATTGGGTTATCAAAAGAACAAATGGTGGAATTGTTTCCTTTGTCATTAGAAGGGGTTGCTAGTGTTTGGTATTACAGTCTCAGGAAAGCAGATAAAATAAATTGGCATGGATTGGTTGAAAAATTCTTGCAACAATATTCCTACAACACTGCTTTAGACGTGACAATTAGGGACTTGGAAATGACCAGACAAAGGCATAATGAGTCATTTGCTGAATTTATAGCTAGATGGAGAGAGAAAGCCTCTAAGATGACAAGCAGACCTCCTGAGAAGGATCAAGTAAAAATGATAATGAGAAACCTTCTCCCTGCTTTTTATGAAAAGATTTGTTTCTTTCCATTGACCACATTTGAGCAATTATATGATGCTGGGATACAAATTGAAGATGCCTTGGCTGCACAAGAGGAGAAGAAGTATGTCTGAGCCTGAAACAGAAATGATGATGAACTAGATCAACGATCTGGTGGAAGATTCCTGTGAAATTTGAAGGGCATTATCTTTTGAACTTGTCTTTTCTTTTGCATGTATTGCATCTTATGAATGTACATATTGACAAAATTTGGCAATGAAATGTGATTTGAATTTTCCAAAAAAAAAAAAAAAGAGGTGAACTAGTCTTGGTAGACTTTCAAATACCAAACGTGAGATTTTGAGCCCATGGTCATACACACATATATGACATTTGATTCCTTTATTGAGTGTGTTCTCTCTGATAGGTGTCTCTAGAACTTGCTTCAAATACTGATCAAGATCACAATCGATCACATGCATTCACAGAAGTGATGATGGTATCAGAAGATGAATCATTTTAACCAAAAAGCCAACCATGACATAAGTGGACTCTAGAGAATCCTGTTGAGCCTAAAGCGCTTCCTTAGCAAACCTTATACCACAAATCATCAACTTTCTTTTTGTCTCATCCCTACCTTACCGTAGGGGCTGATAGAGCATTTAAGACTATGTTAACGAGATGAAAAGTAGTGACACTTGTACCCATCTGTATGAAATATGAACACAAAAACAAGAGAGGAAAAAAAAAAAAAAGAGCCAAAGAGAGAGAAAAAGAATGAAAAGATGAAAGCAAAGAAAGAAAAAAAAAAGAAAAAAAAAAGAAAGAAGGAGAGAGAAAAGCAAAGAAAGAAAAGAAAAAAAAGAAAAGAGAAAAATCTTTGTGCAACAAAGCAGAAGTATTAGAAAGCTAAAAGAAGAATGAACATGAATCGAAGTTCAAACCTTGAAGAAAAAGTTTTAGATGACTCTATCAGTCCTTTCGGTCTAAGCTACCACTATCCAAGATAATCTTACCTTCACCCCAACCCCACGACAACCTTTACAAAACTATCAAATTTATGTTTACATGTGACTTAAGTGATGGAGATCAGATGAACAAGCAAGCCTATGGTAGGCACCATTCATGAGCTGAACTTGAGCGTAAAATTTTCACCTTTTCAAACACTTGAGTGAACTGAGTGACGTGTGAGTGTCTACCAAGCTAGGTAACTCTTTTTGGATATAAATATTTTGTCATATTGAATTGTGAGTTGAAACCGAGATGTCAAATCCTATCAGGATAAAAAAAAAAAAAAAAAAAAGAATAGAGGAAATCAGGGCGTGTTCCCTTGGTCTAGGTCTTCTACCTCCCACTGATATGGTCATGACATAAAGCATTGCGTATGAGCCAGCAAAGTCAGTATAAACATGTCATCATGCATCGCATAAAATACTCAAAACAGCTTGTTGTTTCAATCCACCATTACAAGTCATTTTGTAATTCATCTTGAAGGCACACCTTCATCATTTTGTAAGAGCATCCATTCTGTCAAGTCTACCCAACCAGGGGCATATCCAATTTTGTCAAGCTTTCCCAATCAAGGGCAAATCTAACCTTGTCGAGTTTACCCAACCAGGGGCATTCCTCCAATCAGTTGAGAATAGAAATTGACCGTTGTGAAGTTTTTTTAGCTTCGTCATATGTTAAATCATCTAATCATCGGAGACGCCTAGAAGAGGCTAATCCACCCTAGGTTTGTCTAGAAGAGGCATCCTAGTTCAGTAAATTTGCCTAGAAGGGGCAATTTACTTTTCGAGTTCTGTCTAGAATGGACAGTTCTTTTCATCGGAGACGCCTAGAAGAGGCTAATCCACCTTAGGTTTGTCTAGAATGGGCATCCTAGTTCGACAAATTTGCCTAGAAAGGGTAATTTACTTTTTGAGTTCTGTCTAGAAGAGGCAGTTCTTTGTCGGAGACGCCTAGAAGAGGCTAATCCACCCTAGGTTTGTCTAGAAGGGGCATCATAGTTCAGTAAATTTGCCTAGAATAGGCAATTTACTTTTGAGTTCTGTCCAGAAGGGGCAGTTCTTTCTGTCGGAGATGTCTAAAAGAGGCTAATCCATAGGCTTAGGGAACTAGAAGAGTTACCTTTGTCACGTTGTTTGTTGACTTTTGTTGGTCCAAAATTAGGTCTTTTTTCTGTACTTTGCTACATTTTGCATGTGTTTTCATTGCATTCACAACACACACAAAATTCACAAAGTAAGGGGCATCTGTAGACACCCTATTTTGGACCCAGCATGGTCACCCCCGATGATGAAAAACCTGGATGTTGACTTAGAGTTTTTGAGATGTTGAGCCGATGATGGATGAGTTAAAAAAAGAAAAAAAAATGTTTATTTTATTTTATTAAAAAAAAATTTATTTTATTTTACTATGAAAAAAAAAAAAAAAATCAAAATCAAAATCATGAAAACCCAAAAGAGGACCCAAGTAGCTAACCCAAAAGAGGAAAAAGAGGCCCAGTGCGCAGCCCAGGCTTCAGCAACAAGCATGCTGGCCCAGCTGGAGGAGAAGGCCCAAAGATGGCCCTGCATCGCGCGTGCCCACACGCGCGATGAAGTGGCCAGGGCTGTGCTCCAGCTCGCGCGTGTAGAGCACGCGCCCGCTGAATTACCTGCTTTCTGTTTTCTTTTCAGCGCACTTTTCCTTTCTCCTGCTGCTGCCAGGCCCACGTGTTGCGCAGCTGGTTGCCTTGATTTTTCGTCCACACCGCCTATAAAAGAGAAAGGTGGGCACAGAAAAGGGGGAGCTGGAGGGGAGAGCCTAGAGGGAGAGAAGGAAAAGAAAAGAGGAGAGAAAACTGGGGAAGAGAAAAATTTCAGAAAAAAAAAAATTAAAAAAAAAGTGTTTTAGAAAATTAAAACATTTTGAAAGCCAATTTATGTGGTGAGGGATCATCTTCAACTCAACATCAAGAGATTTTTAATAGAATTCAGGTTAATCCCTGAGGGGAATTTTTTATAAACAAAATTTTTAGATTATTTTATTTTATATTGTATATATGTTTTATAATTTACATTAATTTTTCTTTTTATTCTGTATAAATATATTGATATTTTATATATATATTTTATCTATTTTTATATTCTGTATTTACATTGTATATGTATTGTTTATTTTGTATATATATATATATTTTGTATATATATTATGTATTTGATTTGATTATTTATATTTGTATTTTTTATGTTGTACTTTTGTTTATTATATATTCTGCATTCTGTATTTTTCATCCTGCATATACATGGGTATATTATAATCTACTGTATATATTTATTTTTGTTTACGTATATATATATCCTATATATTATGCTGTATGTCCTGTGTATGGGTATATGATATATATATAATATACTGTGTGCCTACATGTGTTGGATGAGACTGGCCGCCCTGATGGCAGCAGGCGGCCATGTTATTCCCCCCTCCCAGGTTCAAGCCACGCTAGACCAAAGCTGCTTTTCATTTTTTTTATTTACTCTATTTTATTTTATTTTTATTATTATTATTACTGTATATTAATATAATACATATATATTTATTTTGTATATATACTGTATATATGTAAAGTTATTTTATAGTGTATATATATTTATCATATCATATTATATAATTTTGTGTGATGTAATATTTCTTATTGTACATACATTTTATGTGGCTCATAATTGTAATCCTAGCTGAAATAAATATGCATTTGTGATAAAGTTTATGCATTTTTTTTAGTTGGTAGTTTGCTGAAATAATGTCCATGCATGAGTTAATTAAAAATTTGTATCATTATATTATATTTCTATATAATATTTAATTACATGTGGCATGTCAATATTTTTGTTTTGTAAATAAATGTTCATGTATATATATTATATGTATTTTGTAATTATAAAATGGTATATATTATATACTTTGAATGTTTGTATTACTGTATATTTTGATATGTATATAAACTGTATATTTTGTATTTGTTTGGGAAAAATGGTGTATTTGTGTGCATTATGTATTTTATCATTGTATTTACATTTAATTTATGAATGTGGCTGTTGCCTTAGTGGTGAAAGGCGGAAGGTGTTTAGTTTGTTGGGCGCTTGGGTTCGAGTCTCGGCTGGGAGTGGAGTATGATTATTATTATCTCTTTTCTACTGTGTGTGTGATATATTGGGCTTCCTGGTTGGGCTGCATGCTGTCAATTTCATTGGGCGGGCTGTAATATATTTATTTCTATTAAGTGGGCTGCATTCTGTATATTTCCTTAGATGGGCTGTTTTTATTTAGGGCTAGAGTATTGATTAAATTGATATATCTGTTTATTTTATTGGGTTAACTAACAAAATTGTTTTTGCAGGATTTATTTATTTATTATTTCTAGGTTTGTTTAAGGTTAGAAGAAATGTATAGGGGTGTATGAAAAGGGTTGTAATTTTTAATTTTTAATTTATGTTGATTTAATTTTATATTTTATGACTAACCTAATTTGTTTTGCAGGATTTATTATTTTATAGGCTTGTTTAGGGTTAGAAAAAATGTATAAGGGTGTATGGAAAAGGGTGTAATTTTTAATTATTTTCTTTTTATATTTTATTATTTTCATGAATGCATGTAATGTATTATATTTGTGTGTTTAATACTGCATCGTGTGATAATACGAAATTTAATTAAACTCGGTAATGCGCTTAACGAACGAACCACAATAGTGGAGGCCGGCTTTCATGCCGGGCGGCATGGGTGCCTAACACCTTTCCATTGCCGTACCTGACTCTCCGAACCCGACCCATTGGGCAGGTGAGGGGTAGTTGGGTCCTTCGCAAGGGATCCATAAATCGCCCATCCTCACCGATGTGTATTTTCCCGGGGTTACTCCCGGGTGGTGACTCCGTAGACTCCGTAGCGGGCTAAAAACCCATTATGCGCTCCTCTTGACCACGTCTAGGGTGGTTAAACAAGAGTGGTAAGTCTGTCCTCGCTCGGCGCGGCAAAAACCGGCGCCACAGGCATACATACCTGGTCGGCCCTATACATGCATCTAATCGCTTGCGGGCGCTGAAACTGATTATCTGATTGATTTCTGAGTACTGATATTCATTATTTAATGCATGCCAATATGATATGTAATGACATGCTGAGTTGGAAACTGAAAATGACCGATGATGCATGCATCTGAATCATCTATGTGTACCCGAAGGTACCTGCTATGCTGATCAGGCTGATGAACACAGAGATTCAGCATCCTGGCCAAGTGGGTTGAACATTCTAGCTACTGGCTAGAAAGCTGAAAACAGTACTGAGCAGTTTAACTGGTGTCAGAAAGCTGGGTCCCACAGATACCCCCTCGAGTTCACCCCAAACTGCAACCCATACTAGGGTTAGATTCGAGCCGAATATGTTCGGATTCAGTTTTGAGTTTGGTTCGAACGAGCCCAAAACGAGCCGAATGAATCCGAACACGAACACGAACTGTAATTTTAAAGTTCAGCTCGAACGAGCCCGAACACAAACTATGCGAACCGAACACGAACACGAAGCCGAACTTAAAATAATAAATTTTTAATTAAATTTTATTAATTATTTGTATTAATTATAATTTTCAATAAATATAAAAACGAATTATAAGAACCGAATACGAATACGAATACGAATACGAGCCGAATACAAACTTAATTATACGAACCGAACACGAATACGAACCCGAACTAAAAATGTTCGACGAACACGAATACGAACATGAACCGAACAGTACAAAACGAGCCTGAATACTGAAGAAATATAAAATTGAAGTTTTAACTAGTTTTTTATTATTTGATAAATGAGTATATACAGCTTTATATAGTGGTTACACTACTCTAGAATAGGAAATAGAAATATTACAAGAATATCTACCTTCCTATTTTACAGACAAGAATATCTACATTCCTATTTTACAGATTCTTGATTAATTCATTCTTATCTATATTCCTAATTTGTATAATTCAACACTCCCCCTCAAGCTGGAGCATATAAATCATATGCACCAAGCTTGTTACATATATACTTAATACGAGGACTTCTGAGAGACTTCGTGAGAATATCTGCGAGTTGATCATTAGAGCTAATATGAGCAGTAACAATACACCCAGATAGAATCTTTTCTCGAATAAAATGACAATCAATTTCTATATGTTTGGTCCTCTCATGAAACACAGGATTGGAGGCAATATGAAGAGCAGCCTGATTGTCACAAAGTAATTGCATTTGTGATATTTCTGCAAATTTTAGTTCTTGGATCAATTGCTTTAACCATATAAGCTCACACGTAGCCAAGGCCATTGCTCGATATTCCGCTTCTGCACTTGATCGGGCGACAACATCTTGTTTCTTACTCTTCCAAGATACAAGGTTTCCTCCCATTAAAATACAAAAACCTGAAGTAGATCTTCTATCAGATGGGGACCCTGCCCAATCAGCATCAGAGTATCCAACGATTTGAGTATGACCATGATTTTCATATAATAACCCTTTTCCAGGAGTGCCCTTAATATATCTCAGGATTCGAATCACAGCATCCCAATGACTCTTGCATGGAGACTGGAGAAATTGACTAACTACACTAACTAAGAAAGAAATATCAGGTCGAGTAATAGTTAGGTAGTTAAGTTTTCCAACTAATCTCCGATATTTTCCAGGATCTGTAAGCAGCTCCCCCTGTCCAGGTAAGAGTTTTAAGTTGGGATCCATGGGAGAGTCTATAGGTCGACAATCTAACATCCCTGTTTCCTCTAGAATATCCAATACATACTTTCGTTGAGATATAATAATACCAAAACTTGATTGAGCTACTTCAATACCAAGAAAGTATCGTAATAACCCCAAATCTTTTGTCTGGAAGTGGCGAAACAGGTGTTGCTTCAATTGTTTAATACCTTCTTGATCACTCCCTGTAATGACAATGTCATCAACATACACAACAAGATAGATAAATTTCCCAGATGATTCATTCTTATAGAATACCGAATGGTCTGACTCACACCGAACCATACCAAACTCTTGAACTACAGTACTGAAGCGACCAAACCAGGCACGAGGAGACTGTTTTAAACCATATAATGAACGACGAAGCCTACATACCAAGGAAGACTCCCCCTGAGCAACAAAACCAGGTGGTTGCTCCATATAGATCTCCTCCTGAAGTTCACCATGAAGAAAAGCATTTTTGATATCCAATTGATACAAAGGCCACTGACGTATAGCTGCCATAGATAAAAATAACCTGACAGAGGACATCTTAGCGACAGGAGAAAATGTCTCGTAGTAGTCGAGCCCAAAAGTCTGAGTATACCCTTTGGCCACCAATCGGGCCTTTAAGCGATCCACTTGACCATCAGGACCAACTTTGACTGTATAAACCCAACGACAACCAACCAGGGAATGGCCTTTTGGCAACGGAACCAAATCCCAAGTATTATTGTTGTGTAAAGCTGTCATTTCTTCAACCATAGCTTGTTGCCACCCGGGATGAGAAAGAGCTTCATGAACTGATGTAGGAATAGATATAGAAGAAAGAGAGGACACAAAAGCAGAAAAAGTGGAAGACAGGCGATGATAACTAAGAAAATTATAAATCGGATGAGGGTTGCGAGTGGAGCGCGTACCTTTACGAATGGCAATTGGAAATTGATCATTAGGAGCCAGAACCGTTGCAGGAGATGATGACTGAGCAGGAAGTTCATCAGCAAGAGTCTCAGAAACAGGATTAGAGGAAATAGAAGACTCAGGAAAGGGAACAAGAGCACGATCTGGTGAAGACACACTTTCAGTAGGAGTTGGTAATACATACTCAACATCAGAAGGTTGAATATGTGGACAGGATATATATGGAATTGGTAGGACCTCAGCAAGGGGTGTAGATGTAGAGGATGACTCAAAAAATGGAGACGACTCAAAAAAGGTAACATCGGCAGAGAGGAAATATTTTCGTGTTGTGGGAGAATAACATCGATAACCTTTTTGGAGACGAGAGTAACCGAGGAAGACACACTTGATAGACTTAGCAGACAATTTGTCTTGTCCTGGAGATAACACGTGGACGAAACAGGTACAACCGAAGACACGAGGTTGAAGAGAGAAGGATGGCTTATCAGGATATAAAATTGAATGAGGTGCTTTGTTTTCCAAAACAGATGAGGGCATTCGATTAATCAAGTAACATGCAGTGAGCATGGCATCGGCCCAAAAATTTAATGGAACTTGGTGGTGTAAAAGTAATGTACGAGCAGTTTCAACCAAGTGTCTAATTTTGCGCTCAGCTACCCCATTCTGCTGTGGGGTATAAACGCAAGAAGACTGGTGGAGAATTCCTTGCGAAGATAAGAATTTAGAAAATGGAGCAGAAAAGTATTCTCGACCATTATCACTACGTAAGACACGAATAACAGTATTGAATTGAGTTTTAACTTCTGCACAAAAAGTTTGAAATATAGAAAATAGTTCTGAACGATTTTTCATTAAGAACAACCAGGTGCAACGAGAGAAGTCATCAACAAAAATGACAAAATACTGAAAACCCAATAAGGACATAACTCGACACGGACCCCACACATCTGAATGTACTATTTCAAAAGGGGACGCAGCCCGTTTATTGACTTGCTTTGGAAAAGTATTTCGAACATGTTTCCCAAGCTGACACGACTCACAATTTAAAGAAGATAACTGAGATAGACCTGGAACCATCTGCTGGAGCTTAACTAAACTAGGATGACCCAAACGATTGTGAAGGAGAGTTGGATCCTCAGAGAGAGTGCATGCTACAGGAGAAGGAGACAAGTCAAGATGATAGAGACCTTGTGATTCACGTCCTGTGCCAATCGTTCGTCCCGTGCGACGGTCCTGTAAAATAACAGAGTTATTGGTAAAAGTAATGGAACAATTTAAGGACTGAGTGAGTTTACTCACTGAGATAAGATTAAATGGGCAATTAGAAATATACAAAACTGAGGTTAAAGGCAAAGATGGAAGTGGTTGAGCACGTCCCATCGCTTGAACACGAACTTTAGATCCATTAGCAAGTGTAATAGGGGGTAAAGATGTGGTATGAGAAAAATGAGAGAGTAGATGAGGGTTACCAGATATATGATCAGACGCTCCCGAATCAAGAATCCAAGGGCCTATGGAAGGAGAATGAGTGAGGCAAGCAACAGAATTTCCCGAGTGTGCAACGGAAGCAGCAGTGGAGGAAGATTGTTTGTTTGCCTGAAATTTGAGATACTCCTCATAATCTGCACCTGTAAGAGTTAAAGATGGTCCTTTTGATGACTCACAAGTGAAAGCAGACTGATCAGTCTGAACTACATTAGCAGCCTGAGTAGGTCGTCCATGTAACTTGTAGCATTTCTCTCTAATATGTCCCCATCGATGACAGTAACTACATTTGGGTCTCCCTTTACCACGATCTCCTTGTTCTCCTCTTATAGTAGTTTGAGAAGCCAAGACTGAGGAATCTACCATAGTTGACCCAGTATTATTATTTGGAGCAGAGACACGAAGAAGCCGAGCAAACACATCATCAAGAGTAGGCACTACTCCACTAGCAAGAATTTGATCTCTGACAGGTGAAAGATCAGGACTCATTGTTGCCAATGTGAGTACCATAAAAAATTTATCTCTCTGTGCAAGGTCTTCTGCAACAGACTTTCCAACAGGTAGGAGAGAATTAAATTCAGCTTTAAGTGATGTCACCCTA
>JAJEJH010000818.1:74777-158559 GCA_026122585.1 Anacardium occidentale
CTCTCCCAATCATAAAATCTCTCTAAAAAACCTTATTCTAGCACGTAAATAAGCAACCACACACTTCCATTACAACCTCAACATCTCAAAATCATGCTAAATCACTAAATGAACTCATCTAGGGATTTAAATGCTAAGAAATAGGAAAAAGATAAGAAAATACTTACTTAGAATAGCTAAGATCTTCTATCACTTTATCTTTGATTGATTCTTAGCTAGCTTAGCTGTTATAAATTGGCTTCTCCCTCTAAAAATTGGTTATAGTTAGCTAGGAACGAAGAAGAAGAGAAATAGGTAAGTTGGCTAAAAATACGATATCTTTACTTTATATAGTTGTGCGGCCCAAGAAAGACACACAGTTGTGAACCTTTGAGGCACATGGCAATGCTCTTCATAATAAAGGCACATGATCGTATTTCCAAGACATACAGTTGTATGTCCAAGACAGACGGTTATATGTCAAACAGAACCTATATAAAGCCTTTCTGAAAAAAACCATTCTACCCTTAAAACTCAATAAGGCTAATCTCTAGCTATAAAATCTCTCTTATAACCCCGATCCAAGGCCTAGGAAGACCATTCTAACCTAGAAATATTACTTACACATGAGCTATCAACAGTATATCTTGACCTAGCTAGCCTAAAAAATGTAGTTACTTGATAACACAAAAAATAACATGTAAGGAAAGGGATTTAAAATAATTGACAAGTCGCTTAATAAGTAAATTGATGGTTGTTAAGCAAATGCATAATTTATGTGTAATTGCATATTGTTTTAAATGAAATTTTATAATTTTGCCTTTGATTTGAATGAATTTAGGATCACGTGGTGTTCGTTGAGTTTTGTAGGATTATTTCATGATTTTATCCAAAAATGATGATGAAAAAGTTTGCCTAAGATGAAAATTCAAGACTAAAGGAAAGAACTAAGTTTGCTCGTGATGAAAAGTGATGACTAAAGTAAAAAACTAAGGCAAGAAATGAAAATCATCCATTGACCCTAACCCTATAGCACCAGGCCACCGCATGAGGTGTGTATGCATTCCAAAGCTTCAGCACTATAGTGCCATATTGTAGCATAAGTGGAACGAATAAGCATTGAAGTTAGACAGAAGCAATACATTATGATGTCAAGCTATAGGTACATAAATAAATCACTAGGTCATGGCACACTCAGTACAAGTTTTCCTAGTAAGTAAAAACTATACATTGTAGTGTTATGCCATAACACGTTTTTATTTAAACAAGATTCCACATTTTGGCACCTTGTTTCCTAACCTTAGACTATATATATCTATTGTATACTTACATAAAGTAGGGAAGCCATTTTAGAAGTTTCTTAAAGAGATTTTTCACATTCTTTTGAGCTATTATTCACATTGTTTCAAGACTCAATTAAATTCAATATCAAAGATTATGATTTTGGGAAGATTTGAAGAAGATTTCAATAAAAAATTCAAGGGTTCTATCTTTTTTTATCTTTAAACACAATGGCTCTTCTCTTGAATTTGTGTGATTTTTTCCTACTATATGATAAACTAAATTTTCTTTATTAAGACTAGGGCTAGCTAGTTCATGAATTTGTAGTGTTTCCAAATTGAGATTGAAAAATATGTTATTTCATGATAAGTTTATGTTCTGAACTTAATACTTATTAGAAACTTGATCAATTTTTCATAAAATTTATGTTTTGTGATTAAGATTGAAAGATTAAATTCTATAAAAGTTATAAGAATATAAATCATGGATCAATTAGATATAGAGGTATATGAATTAATACGTGCAATAGTTATAAGCACAATAGACTTATGTTGAAAGCTAATGGATTCCACAAAGTGTTAATGATTTTTATCAAATTAAACTTATATAGATATATCTAGGTTATTAGATTGTGAAATATGATTGATATTGTTTAAGAAGGAATATTGATTAAATTAAGGAGTTTTATTGTCACATGAATAACGTAACATCTTTAGTTACATAAAGAGTCTATCTTGAAGTGGATTAATGAATCCAAAGTCTTAGTATATTCTCGCATATCATTCATCTCGTTGAATGAATTGTGTTCAATTACTTATTGTTTTGTTTTTATTCTTATTTTAGTTATATATATAATTTTAACTCGAATTCATTCATTTAAATAAGTTAGGAGTAGTGTTGTAACATCCCGAGATTAAAAGGATCTTTTTAGGCCTTGGATTAGGGTTAAGAAAGAAATTTTATTAGCCAAAGAGTAGTTTTAAAGAGTTGAGAGGATAGAATAGTCTTTTTAGAGGCTTTACATACCTATGCCTAGAGTATGATTATGCATCCTTTAGACACATGCTCGTGCATCTCTTGGGTGAGGAGCACGACTATGTGCCTTAGTGGCAAATAAATGTGTGTCCCTCTTGAGTTATGTAGCTATATAAAAAAAAAAAAAAAGATCAATTTTCAACTATTTCCACCTACTTTGCTTCTTCTTCTTTAACTAACCCTAACCAAATTTTTTGAGTGAAGCCAATTTCAATAGCCAATCCAACTAGGTTTTTAGCCAGAGTTAGAAAGATAGAAGTTATTAGTAGTTCTCGGTAAATATTTCCATACCTCTTTCTTATTTCCTTTACATGTATCTTCCTAGATGAGTTTGGCCAATTATAGAAGCTTGTTTTCAATTTAAGAAGCATGATTCTAAGATGATAATGATGAGAGATAAAAGATTTTAGAGGTGAAAGTATGCTTAGAGTCTTTGTATGTGTGTTTATGCATTCAAAAGCACGCTACCTTAGATTAAATGCTATGAGGTGATAAAGGTTGACCATAGTAACATGTTTTAGCACATGTATGTTAGAATAAGCTTGGCTGAAAATTCGTTTGAGTTTTGGTTTAGTTTAAGTGGCTTTCAATAAGTTTTGGGGTGGAGATTTTTGGTGCATAACATGATGCATGCCTATGTACTTGAAAAGCAAACCTATACAGTTATGTTTTCTATATGGCCACGGTCATGTATTTGCATGCATGACTAAAGCTAGTGTAGTAGTGCCTTAGGGCACACGATATTATGGCAAAAGGGTCACAGTCGTGTGCGCTTTCCTAATTTCACATAACTGTATTGTAAGGGCCATGGCTATAGGTGAATGAGTTTACACACCCGTCTATGTAAGGGTCACGAGTGTGTGTGTGGCATACCTGCTTGTGCATCTTGAAGTGCACGACCATATAATAAGCCAAAACTTAGCAAGAAAATTATATAAACTAGCACGACCATGCATATGACCACACACATGCCTATGTACTAAAAGAAAATGTAGAAACAGTAAAGTAAAAGCAAAAAAGAAAAATAAAAAAAGAAAAGGAAAATAAGGAAGAAGAAAGAACTATATATTTCTAAAATTAGTAGACCAAGCTCACCTAAGTATGAGAAACAATACCTTAAGTAATTGGTAAATTATGAGTAGAAAATAGAATAAAAATAGGAAACAGTATAAGAACATACAAAATAGAAAGCTAGCAAAATACATATTAGAATACAAAATAACTTACATAAAATTTATTAGCTAGCTTAATAAGGTACAGAAACAAGAACTCCAATAAGTAATAGACAAACTAGAACTATAATAGTTATATGATTAAACAGAACATAATTAGAAAAGAAGAATAATAAGATTACATGAAAGATATACATTACATGACATGACATGCTAAAATAGCATTTTTAGAAAAAGGATCAAGTGATCCATATGTATCGATTTTCAACATGAGGCATGATATCTATGTTAGATATTAAGGGTGAATATGAGAGGGCATCTGCGGGATTTCAACTTACTAACTACGATCGATATGGTTAAATTTCAACTTATTGGTCCAAAGATTGGTATGGTAGAATATTTTAGCTTATTGGCATATCGATGCTCAAGTTTAGCTTAATAACCAAGGTGCCAAATCCTTAAGTTCATCAATTTAATTAGCATAGTAGAGATCTTTAGATATAACAAGATTTCAGACAAATTTGATTCAATTTTTCAGTATTTTAGGATCTTTAGATCACAACAACATTTTTAACAAATATTTTCAATAAATAGACCCAATGGCAAATCACATGTTTTCAGTATTCTTTATACCATGACACATATAACATGGCATAAATTAGTATACAGATAGTAAAAAAAGAAACATGTAAGAAAAGAAATAAAAGAGAGATAAAATTGTATGACATACATCATAAGAAAAAACATAAAAGAATTTAGCTAAGACCTAAGAGAACTCAAGAGTACTCTAGATCTCGGAAACTAATTAAAAAAAAAAAAACAAGATAATGAATATAAGAAGAGAACTAAATGTGTTAAGTTACAGTATTTATATCCCTTTTTCATACAGAGTTATATGCATATACCTATGTACGTACTTATGAAAAAGTATGAAACAAAATGCGAGTAGTAAGATAAACTAAAGCAAAAGAAGTTATTAGGCTAGTCAGGAACTTAGATAATTCTCCAGTTTAGCAATTAACCAATGGTAGATCATAATAGACCTTGTTTAAGGGTAGATATGGGAGATACTTACTAGGTGAATTCATCACTCATTCCTCTCAATTTCTTTTCTTGCAAGTCAGTGTTTTAGAGAGCTAAGTTTAAAATGCAAAAAGACTAGAAAGTAGGATATAGTTAGAGTGGGTCTTCACCCATATACTTAGTATTTTATACATATATAGATGTATATTTAGTTTTCAATAGATAACATGATGGCTCATATGCTTTGTACTTGTAGACACCCCATTTTGGACCCAACAGGGTCACCCCCGATGATGAAAAACCTGGATGTTGATTTAGAATTTTTGAGATGTTAAGCCGAGAATGGATGAGTTAAAAAAAAAAGTTTATTTTATTTTATGAAAAAAAAAAAAGGAAGAAAAAAAAATTTATTATGAAAACCCAAAAAGATGACCCAAGTAGCTAACCCAAAAAAAAAAAAAAAAAAAAAAAAAAAAAGGAGAGAATAAGGAGGCCCAGTGCGCAGCCCAGGCTTCAGCAGCAGACTTGTTGGCCCGGTTGGAGGAGAAGGCCCAAAGATGGCCTTGCAGTGAGCGCGTACATCACACGCGCGATGAAGTGGACAGGCCTGTGCTGGTCGCGCGTGTATCACACGCGCCCGCTGGGTATTCTGCCTGCATTCTGTTTTTTGGTTTTCCAGCGCACTTTTCCTTTCTCTCTCCTGCTGCACCTGCCAGCCTGCGTGTCGTGTGTTGTGTGGCTGGATAACTGGCTGCCGTTTTCATTTGTCTATAAAAAGGAGTGGGATTTTCTAGAAGGGGAGCTGGAGGGGAGAGCCTAGAGGGAGAGAAGGAAAAGAAAAGAGGAGAGAAAAACTGGGGAAGAGAAAAATTTCAGAAAAAAAAATTAAAAAAAAGTGTTTTAGAAAATTAAAACATTTTGAAAACCAATTTATGTGGTGAGGGATCATCTTCAGCTCAACATCAAGAGATTTTTAATCGAATTCAGGTTAGTCCCTGAGGGGAATTTTCTATAAACAAAATTTCTATATTATTTCATTTTATATTGTATATATGTTTTATAATTTACATTAATTTTTCTATTTATTCTGTATAAATATATTGATATTTTATATGTATATTTTATCTATTTTTATATTATGTATTTATATTGTATATGTATTGTTTATTTTGTATTTTTTTATATATATTATGTATTTGATTTGATTATTTATATCTGTATTTTTTTTGTGTTGTACTTTTGTTTATTATATATTCTGTATTCTGTATTTTTCATCCTGCATATACATGTGTATATTATGATCTACTGTATATATTTATTTTTGTTATGTATATGTATATCCTATATATTGTGTTGTATGTCCTGTGTATTGGTATATAATATATATAATATACTGTGTGCCTACACGTGTTGGATGAGACGGGTCGCCCCGATGGCAGCAGGCGGCCATGTTATTTCCCCCCTCCCAGGTTCAAGCCACGCTAGACCAAAGCTGCTTTTCATTTTTTTATTTACTCTATTTTATTTTATTTTTATTATTATTATTACTGTATATTAATATAATACATATATATTTATTTTGTATATATACTGTATATCACTGTATATATGTAAAGTTATTTTATAGTATATATATATTTATCATATCATATTATATAATTTTGTGTGATGTAATATTTCTTATTGTACATACATTTTATGTGACTTATAATTGTAATCCTAGCTGAAATAAATATGCATTTGTGATAAAGTTTATGCATTTTTTTTAGTCGGTAGTTTGCTGAAATAATGTCCATGCATGAGTTAATTAAAAATTTGTATCATTATATTATATTTCTATATAATATTTAATTACATGTGGCATGTCAATATTTTTGTTTTGTAAATAAATGTTCTTGTATATATATTATATGTATTTTGTAATTATAAAATGGTATATATTATACACTTTGAATGTTTGTATTACTGTATATTTTGATATGTATATAAACTGTATATTTTGTATTTGTTTGGGAAAAATGGTGTATTTGTGTGCATTATGTATTTTATCATTGTATTTACATTTAATTTATGAATGTGGCTGTTGCCTTAGTGGTGAAAGGCGGAAGGTGTTTATTTTGTGGGGCGCTTGGGTTCGAGTCTCGGCTGGGAGTGGAGTATGATCATTATTATCTCTTTTCTACTGTGCGTGTGTGTAATACCATTGGGCCTACTGTGTGTGTGATATATTGGGCTTCCTGGTTGGGCTGCATGCTGTCAATTTCATTGGGCGGGCTGGTTGGGCTGTAATATATTTATTTCTATTAAGTGGGCTGCATTCTGTATATTTCCTTAGATGGGCTGTTTTTATTTAGGGCTAGAGTATTGATATATCTGTTTATTTTATTGGGTTAACTAACAAAATTGTTTTTGCAGGATTTATTTATTTATTATTTCTAGGTTTGTTTAAGGTTAGAAGAAATGTATAGGGGTGTATGAAAAGGGTTGTAATTTTTAATTTTTAATTTTTAATTTATGTTGATTTAATTTTATATTTTATGACTAACCTAATTTGTTTTGCAGGATTTATTATTTTATAGGCTTGTTTAGGGTTAGAAAAAATGTATAGGGGTGTATGGAAAAGGGTGTAATTTTTAATTATTTTCTTTTTATATTTTATTATTTTCATGAATGCATGTAATGTATTATATTTGTGTGTTTAATACTGTATCGTGTGATAATACGAAATTTAATTAAACTCGGTAATGCGCTTAACGAACGAACCACAATAGTGGAGGCCGGCTTTCATGCCGGGCGGCATGGGTGCCTAACACCTTCCCATTGTCGTACCTGACTCTCCGAACCCGACCCATTGGGCAGGTGAGGGGTAGTTAGGCCCTTCGCAAGGGATCCATAAATCACTCATCCTCACCGATGTGTACTTTCCCGGGTGGCGACTCCATAGACTCCGTAGCGGGCCAAAAACCCGTTATGCGCTCCTCTTGACCACGTCTAGGGTGGTTAAACAAGAGTGGTAAGTCTGTCCTCGCTCGGCGCGGCAAAAACCGGCGCCACAGTACTACTCATGCTTATGATGTGCAATATCAATATGTTTTCAGATATTAGTAAATATAGTAGTAAAGTATAAATTCTTCTTTAAGGATACTATATAGTGGCATGTATGCTTTTTAGTTAAATTAGTCAAGGTGAGACTCTTGTTATATATTAAAGATAATTTCAGTTACAAAAAAACCAAAAAAAATTATATATATTATAGCAAATGTTACAATTATCTTGGTACTTGTTTACATAATCCCATGGATATAACAACCCAAATTATTTTCCCTTTATTACTTGAACCTAATACATTTGCTAGAAAGTTAAGGTTAAAACTAATACAACAAGTTTTTGGTGCCAATGCTAGAGATTGCATCTTAGATAATATCGAGATCTACTGCTTTTAATTTTACTCTAGAAATTTCTTTTTCCTATCATTTAATTTTTTATTTTATTTTATGGTGTTGTATGATATCGTTTTCCTTGCAAATTTTCACCTCGTACATGACACATATTGGTAATCTAACAATTGAACCTTTTGATCCTATGATTGAGAGGACTTTACTTCATTTGATGAGATAGCGAAAGGCAATAACAGAAGATCAACGAGTGGTACCTCCACCTTTATGACATGAAACTAAGTAATAAAGCAATGATCTTTGATCGATTATGTGACTCTTACAATTGAGGGGACTACTTCAAGCATTAAAAGACTAATAATCCAAGTGAATAACTTCAAAATCAAATCAAGCATCATTGAGATGATTCAAATTTCTATTTAGTTTAATGGATTACCCAATGATGATTCAAACTCACATATTGCTAATTTCTTAGACATCTGTAATACATTCAAGCAAAATGAGATTATAGATGATACTATTAAAATAGGGCTATTTTGTTTTTCACTAAGGGATAAAGCAAAAAATTGGTTGGACTCATTACTAGTAGGATTACTCACTACCAGGGATGAGATGACGTAAAGATTTCTAGCTAAGTTTTTCTCTCTATTAAAGATTGCCAAATTACCTAACGACATAACTACTTTCTTGTAGTTCAATATGGAATCACTATATGAAGCATGGGAAAGATGCAAAGAACTACTCCATAAATACCCATACTACGACCTACCTATATGGTTTCGGATATAATATTTTTATAATAGTTTAATTCCTACTAATCGTACCTTAGTTAATATAACTCTTAGGGGCAAAATCATAAGAAAAACACCAAAACAAGCATTTAAGTCGCTTAACGGCATAGCGTCTAGCAATCAACAATGGCAAAATGGTAGAACACCGAGAAGAGTTACGATAGTACATGGTATGAAGTCATTTAATGCCTTGCCCACCCAAATAAAAGCATTCAACAAGAAAATAGACATTATGGCGATCATGCAAGTAAAAAGTATGGCTTGCGATTTATATGAAGGGGGTCATGTAAGTATTGATTGCCAAATAGGTAACTCATTCTTGCATTCATTAAAAATGCTAATTATATGGGAAATTTTTATAAGCCTCAACAAAATAACCTATATTCAAACACATACAATCCTAGGTAGTGAAATCATCTAAATCTTTTATAGAATAATCAAAATTTAGTCAAGCTACCATTACTAGGATTTTAACCTCAAGAAAAGAAGTCTAACATAGAAAAGCTCATGACTAAGTTTATAAATAGTATTGAAACTAGATTTTAGAACCAAGAAGCATCTATCAGAAATTTAAAGGTAGAAGTGGGTAAGTTAGCAAATATAGTTATTGGGATAACACAAGGCATATTACCAAGAGATATTAAGTCAAACCTCAAAGAACATGTAAAAGCTATATCACTTAAGAATTATAAAGAATCAAAGGGTGTTGAAGAAAAAAAGACACATGAAATCTAATTAGAAGAAAACAGTAAAAAGGAAGTGGAATAAAAGTCTATACAGATGAAGCTTTCTTTTCCTCTTACAAAAATAAAAAGGTAACTAGACAAACCATTTGCAAAATTTCTAGACATATTTAAAAAGCTTCATATCAATTTGTAGATGCCCTTTTCCAGATGTCAAGTTACGTAAAGTTTTTAAAAGACATCTTATTAAATAGGTTAAAACTAGAGGATGAAATAGTTACACTTACAGAGAAATGCTATGTCATATTGCAAAATAAATTGCCTCCAAAGCTCAATGATTTAGGGATTTTTTTTATTCCTTGTACTAATAGGTTTAATTTCTTTCTCAAATGTATTTTATGATTTAGGGGCTAGTATAAACCTAATGCATTTATCTATTTTCAAAAGATAGGGATTAAGAGAACTACAACCTATCACAGTCTCTTTGTAATAGGTTGGTAGACCTATAAAATACCTTGAGGGATTACGGAAGATGTGTTAGTAAAAAATTGAAAAATTCATATTCCTTATAGACTTCCATATATTATATATTGAAGACGACATAGATATGCCTTTAATTTTAAAATTTTAGCCACAGGGAAAGCTTTGATTCATGTGCAACTGAGGTGATTAACCTTGAGATGGGAGATGAGCAAGTCACATTTAATGTTTTTAAAATCATGAAACACCTTATAGATGACCACACTTGTTAGAGAATTTATAGTCTTGATCGTTTATCTTTTAAGTATTTTTAGGATAATAGGTTATAAGATCTTTTAGAGGTTTGTCTCATAGATTCAAAATATAATGAACAAGAAAAAAAAGGTGTGACAAAAATGGTAGCACACTTGGTGGCAAATTTATCGTACAAAAAGTGATGCAACCAAGATTTAAAGCACTAGACAAACCAGCCATCGATCCACCAAAGCTATTAATTGAAGAACCACTAACCCTTGAGCTAAAACCTTTACCTTCTTATTTAAAATATTTATTTTTAGAAGGTTCTTCATACTTACGTGTAATTATTTCATTATCTTTGATAGGTAGAAAAGTTGTTAAGGGTGTTAAAAGAGCATAAATAGGCATTTGGCTAGACAATAGCTGGAATTCAATGTATTAGCCCTTCAATTTGCATGCTTAAAATTCTAATAGAGAAAGCTAAAAGCCCAAAATTCAGCCTCAAGGGAGACTAAACCCAATGATGCAAGAAGTTGTCAAGAAAAAAGGATAAAAAATTACTTGATACAGGGTCTAAGGTTAAGTGGAAATGAATGGGCATGAGAAAAAGACCAAAAGGTGTAAAAATAAGCACAAAGGTCAAATCCAGGTGTTAGAATGCTAGCTTGTAGCACCCATGAAAGTGTAAAGTCCAAAATCTAGGCACTATTATGCTATGCCACAACACTAGTAGGAGAGTGCACTTAAAAGATGTTACAAGTACAATGGTCTCTATATTCCAGGACCCACATGTTATAGTGCTAGGCCATACTAAGCCCAAATAAATAAAAAAATTACCGATAATCTTTTTTTGGTTTTTTTTTCTTACTTTTTGTGTTGTGGTTACATATACATTGTAAGCAATCTTCTCAACCCAATAATGTTAAACTCATAAGCCATATCGAAAAGAAAGCCACCTATAAGAAAAAAGAGAAAAGGCCTATAAGATGAAGGTGAGAGCTAGATAAATCCAAAATTCACCTCTCAAAAAGCTCAACAAAGACTTAAAAAAAAACAAGCCATCAAAATAGAGCCTTTATAGAGGAAAAAGGCTTTTACTTTTCTGAAAAAAGTGGTTATTTGGGCATCACAAATCTAATAGGTTGACCATGGTTAGGAACTATTTACCAAGAAGCTTGAAGGTTTTACTTCTCTTGTCATGGAATTTTATACAAATGTAATAGATATCAATCATAACAAAGTTAAGGTCTGCGGGACAACAATTACTTTTGATGTTCACACCCTTAGTAACTACTATAAAGTGCAAAAGAAGAGTTATTTAACCTATTACCAATACACCAATCAACTGACACCTGAAAATGTTATAAAAGCTTAAAACCAAGTGCTCAGTAGATATACAAGGATAGGATCACTAAACACTTCAAAGCCAAATACCTCTATCCTAAGCTAAGAACATGGCAATACTTCACATGTGCTTGCCTAATACTGACCTCTCATTTGAGCAAGCTTGATAAAGACAGGGCTACACTCTTCTATACCATTCAAGATAAGGTTTTAATAAATGTTAGGACTATCATCCATTCCATTATACAACATACTTCTTCTAACAATGACATAGCCTAATTTTGTTCTTAATTTGATTATATTGTTATAAGTTTGAGTAAGTGTCATATATGTCGTTGATAAGCACTAAATCAAAGTTAGCCTAAGGTTAAGTAAACCAATGTTAGCTAACATCTTGTACAAGCTTAGTACCTAGAAGCCACCAAGAGACATGTCATTTTTATCTTTTGCACCTATTATTCCCAAGCCATCATCCATGGATCATATTATGGCTATGTAGTCATACCTTAATGCACTCAAATTAGAGGTTTAGGCCTATAGACAAAAGCATGATATATTTCAAAGAAATCAAAAGGTAATGTACATAATGCAATGCCTCATATATGTGAAGTTAGACATTGACATGAACTCAATCTCTTTATTTTGCAAACCATCTTTATATATAATTAGATCTATAGGCAATGAGCCAAAAAATGATAACGATGATGACCTGTCTACTAGTTCTTGATTTGTAACTATTTTCTTTTATGATTTCCTTAATTTTTTTACTTTTTTTTTTTTAAGATACAAATTATTTAATAGGATATCTACTTCTTTATATTTTTTTTACATATGTGATGGAATATCAACTTGATACACTAATTAAGTTGTTTTTATGACTTATAATCCTAGATTCAGTTGATGGTCATTATGTTTTAAATCATGAGACATAAATGATGTAAGCACACCACCTTACTATACCTCAATACCAATAAGGAAGTTGTTTTGACTTTATTTTCTTTTACATATCTCTCATTCTCCAATGGACAATATCAATGATAAGTTGGGGTGAGGAAAATAAAATTAAAACTAGGATTTTTATTGTCTAGGTATATCAAGTAAAGATGTGTAAGAATAAGATAAATGTAAGAGTTGATAAAGTAGTGGCGTTGTGCCGCCCGTTTTTGCCGCGCTATGCCAGGACAAACTTGCCACTCTTGTTTAACCACCCTAAACATGGTCAAGAGGAGCGCATAACGGGTTTGTGGCCCATTGGGTGCCTAACACCTTCCCATCGCCATACCCGACTCTCTAAACCCAACCATTGGGCTGGTGAGGAAGGTTGGGTCCTTTGTAAGGGATCCATAAAATCACCTGTCTTCACCGACACATATTTTCCCGGGGTTACTCCTGGGTGGCGACTCCATAGACTCCATAATGGGTCATAAACCCGTTATGCGCTTCTCTTGACCACGTTTAGAGTGGTTAAACAAGAGTGGCAAGTCTGTCCTGACATGGCGCGACAAAAACCGGTGCCCCAGCTTTGGCGACTCTACTGGGGATAATGCGAAGAGTCGATTCCGATGTGGTTAATTTGTTAAATGTATCTGAGTTTAATTAAGTTCCTTGCATTGCACAACACCTACACCCACTGTGCACAATTTGTCCTTATTCCCCCTGATGGCAATCCAGACCTCACCCGAAAGCCCATTCGGCCCAAGGGTAGTCTGTCTTGTACATCAGCCTTAGGCAATGTGCCTTCGGGTATATAAAAAGAACCTTTGGTTCTCGCTTAAGGTAGCCTTTGACCTTTATCCAATTCAAACCCATGTAGCAACCCATAGATGCCAATCCTTTTAGGACCCTCTTATGCGTGATTATTCGAGTCGAATTTCTATACTATGAGTTTTTATCCCTTACATAGTCATCATGTTATATATTTAGAAACATGTCACCAAGAATTTCATCGGTATTTCTCAAAGCAGTTCCTATTGCAAGAAAAACTTTTTGAAATAACGATTCGAAAATTTTGGAAACATAACCTAAACATATCACTTAATGGTTATATAAGATATATTTCTCCTAATATAGGAATTCATTAGGTCTAGGATGTAAGCCATTAGACCCCCCGATGGTCCTATTGGCATTAACCCTACCTAGGGCAGTCTTGACCTTTGAACTATTCGATCTGAAGTAATAAGGGGGCGAAGGGAGAAATAAGGAGGGTAAGGTAAATTTCATGTGCAATCTTAGGTGAAATCTTAGAAAACTTAGGAAGTGAAAAGTCAAAATAGCCTGAAGTCATGCCAAAAAAAAAAAAAGGGAAAAGTCATCCTGGAGCATGGTTAGAGGAAACTTCCGAGGGCACTAAGACAGAGTCATTACAAGAAGATGTTGTCCGGCCTGAACTAGCCATGCATTGCATTCAAACATGCATTCATTTAGATTTAGAAAAAAAAAAGAAAATAAAAGAAAAATAGGGATTTTTCCTTAATGTACTCATGCATCATAATTTCATGCCAGGAAATGGCCGAGACAACACGGGACACTTTAAGAAGGATGATGTCAGAGCTGAAAGGATCAGATTGGGAGCAAATGAAATGGGCACAATTAGAATGTCTTAAGCACCTGCAACATTGCAACATCAATCAACAATTTCTTTTGGCTACCTTCACTTTTTAGGACCCAGAAAAACATATTTTCTGATTCAGAACAATAGAGTTATGCCCAAGGATAGAAGATTTTAATGCTATCATGTATCAAACTCAGGTCTCCACTGACAAAATAGCTTTGCCAAAACTAAAGATGGATTATCCAGGTGCAATGAGATAGGTGTTTGGGGTGTCAACTGAAGAAGCACACTTGGTCACTATGAGTGAAGATTGGGTTTCATTGGGCCTACTAACCAAAAAATGTCAAGAGAAACGTCAATCAGGGCGACACAAATAGACAGAGATGTTTGTTTTCTACCTCCTAGCATAATATTTATTGGTCTTAAAGGTAGGACAAGGGCATTACAGGATGTTATCATTAATATCTGAGATGAAGGAAGGAAAGTCACCAGTTCCAGTAATTTTGGGGGAAACTCTGAACGGTATCGATGAAGTGGTTCAAAACGGGACAAGCTTTTTCAAAGGGAGTGTGTTTTTATTGCAGATATGGTTGTATGAAAGATTATCCTTAGTCGAGCCTCCTTTCTCTATTGATCGAGCTGGGCCAAAGTATTTTTGTGCTCGAAAATTATTACTACCTGCTCGTACTGAAGATAATTGGAAAATCTGGTTATCTACCCTACTAGAAGATAGGATCAGATGGTATTATCCATGGTGGAAGATCAGATTTTATACACTTTGCACTTATACTAGATGTGTGGTGATTTGTGGTATGACGGTTGTCTCCTTTTATGACCCAGCACGCCTTTACAGACAATATGGAGAGAGACAAAGAATCCCAAAGATAGAACATGAAATTACCACTTGGCCATTAACAACCCGATTTTTTGGAGCATGTTGGTAATACTTGGACTCGACGAGTTATTCAATTCAACTTAGGACCACCCAAGGGCACTGTTGATGACGAATACAGAGTATAAGTATCATCTCAGATCGATCAAAATGATGTAATTGATAGGGAGAGGAAGAGGAAGAGGAATTAAGTTCGTTCTATTAAAGTTGTTCTAATAAAATATCCTTTCATTTGAAGAATAAGATCAAAATCCTTGATCTAGCAGCTGATCAGTCAGAATGTCCCTCTTTTGGCAGACTTCAGGCTAAAGAATGACATTTTCACTTAAATCCCTTGCCTTTTTTGGTCAACTTTTAGAGTCTTGGAAGGGGTACTTCATAGATCGTCTAGAGTTGGTCTTCTTTACACCTAGATATTAATCCCATCATGCATCCAAGCATTCATTCAAGCATCTATGCATTCATACTAACCCTTTTTTTGTAGCCAATCATAATGCACTCATAACATCCCTATGGTTCATATGTCTCCATACATTCATGCTAACCCTTTCTGCTTTTCTCAGTTGAGAAATATAGATCCATCAGTAAAATAGACCCGCAAGGGAAGAAGACTTCGAAGATTTTCTAATCTGGTATTCGAATTTGAGAATCTAGTTACTAGGGAGAGCAACCCACAAGACCTAAAGGAATATTCAGATTAAGAAACAGTAAAACCACAAGTTATGGCTCAAGAAGACATGATAAGGGAGGTGACCAAGAAAATGGAGGCAATAATGGAGGAAAAGTTAGCAACTAAAATGGACAACATGATGGAAAAAAATGGCTCAGATGGTGGCCAAGATGGAGGGCAAACAAAAGATTATAGAAAGAAGCAGTGAAGAGAGGGGTCAAGCTCTGCAAGATAATACTGGGGATGATTTCTATGATATGGATGAGTATATGAAGAGTAAAAGAGAAAAAGAAGGCGGGCCAAAGGAACCAACTATGGAGTCTGCACAAACTAACAGAGATCAAGAAATCTTTAAAAGAATTGATCAGTTGCAAGCAGCCGTTAGAAAGTAAGGAGGATCTTCTTCCATGCTTGATATGGATGATTTAGATTTTGCAGAAGATAGAATATTGCCACAGCTCTGGCGACTCCACTGGGGAAAATGCGAAGAGTCGATTCTGATGTGGTTAATTTGTTAAATGCTTCTGAGTTTAATTAAGTTCCTTGCATAGCACAACACTTACATCCACTGTGCACAATTTGTCTTTATTACCCCCGATGGCAATCCAGACTTCGCCCGAAAGCCCACTTGGCCCAGGGGTAGTCTGTCTTGTACATCAGCCTTAGGCAACGTACCTTCATGTATATGAAAAGAACCTCTGGTTCTCACCTAAGGTAGCCTTTGACCTTTACCTGAGTCAAACTCATATAGTGGCCTATAGGTGTCAACCTTTAGGACCCTTTTTTGCATGTGATTGATCGAGTCGAATCCTTATGTATAAAAGTTTCAAGTTTTTGTTGCTCATTCTGAAATATGTCTTGATCCATGATATTGAGATCTCACCAATTGTTTCTTTAATTGGTGTCCAATAGAGGAAAACTTATTGAAACATCGTTTTGTAGAAATCTTAATAACATGACTCGACATACTCTTGAATAAGCATGTGAAACCTGAACTTTCGTACATAAGGATTCAATAGGTTTAGGATGAGATACTACTAGGTCTCTTGATGACCTAGTGGTTACTAATCTCACCTAGGGTAGAATTGACTTTTTTAACCTTATGCTAACCGAAGTAATAAGGGGGCGAAGGGAGTGATAAAGGGGTAAAGCTTAGACTTAGAAAGCATTTTTCTTTTTCATTTGGGTCGCCTTGAAAGGGTTAAAATCATCATTTCTCATCTTAAATAGGTAATTTCAATCTAATTCATCTTGTAGGAGTCATTTTCGTCTTTGATCACCTGAAGTAGATAATTTCGGTTTGAATATCTTATAAGGGTAAAGTCATCATTGATTGTCTAAATTGGGTAACTTCGATCTGAATCATCTTGTAGGGGTGAAACATTAAGTGTCACCCTAAGTGGGTAGTTTTGAGCTGAATCATCGTTAAGTGTCATCCCAAATGGGTAGATTTGAACTGAATCATCTTTAGTCACTAAAGTAATTTTGATTCAAGTCACTCCATAAGGGTATGATTGTTTAGGGCTAAGATCATATAGGGGGTAATAGGCTCGTTTTCTTATCATCATTTTAGCAGTCTAAGTCCAATTCTTCTAGTCTTATAAAAACAAAAAAAAACAAAAAAAAAAACCATTGGGACAAAGTTTTCTATCATTAGATCTAAGCATTAGATCCATCCTTTGCAATTGTCTTGTCAAACAGTTTTTTAGGTGCACTCATCTAGTCCTGCATTCATGTCATGTGTTTACATAAACATATCATGCATACCATTTTGTAGCCATTCAGTGGGAGAAGAGAATTATGACTGAGGGAAATAGGATGGATAAAATCATGGAGAAAATATAATAGAGGAAAAGCTTGACTTGATGGATAAAATGACCCAAATGATAACAAAAATGGAAGGAAAACAAAAAATAGGAGAAACTAGTAAGGTGAAGGGCTTAGCTCAAGAGCAACAAAATGATTCAAGAGATGACTTCTTTGATTTAGAAGATTATTTGAAAACTGGGGAAGAGAGAGAAAGAGGCTCAAAGAAGACAATAGAGGTACCCATGCCCACTTCGAGGGACAGAGTAATAACTGAAAAGTTAGGACAAGTAGAGAGGGCTATAATAAAGCAAGGAGCATCATTCTCATTGGGATGACTTAGAAATACCTGAAGAAAGGAGGTTACCACCAAAGTTTAAAGTACCTGATTTATCCAAATTTGATAGAATTGGTGATCCAAAAACGCACATAAGGCATTATGTCACTGTGATGGAAACAACTGGGTTACCGAAAGAACAAATGGTGGAATTGTTTCCTTTGTCATTAGAAGAGGTTGCTAGTGTTTGGTATTACAGTCTCAGTAAAGTAGATCAAATAAATTAGCATGGATTGGTTGAAAAATTCCTGCGACAATATTCCTACAACACTGCTTTAGACGTGACAATCAGGGACTTGGAAATGACCAGACAAAGGCACAATGAGTCATTCGCTAAATTTATAGCTAGATGGAGAGAGAAAGCCTCCGAGATGACAGACAGACCTCTTGAGAAGGATCAAGTAAAAATGATAATGAGAAACCTTCTCCCTGCTTTTTATGAAAAGATTTGTTTCCTTCCATTTGAGCAATTATATAATGATGGGATACAAATTGAAGATGCCTTGGCTGCATAAGAGGGGAAGAAGTATGCCTTCAAGAAGAGTGAGCCTGAAACAGAAAATGGTGAGGCAATCGTAAAGGTTGAGGGAGTAAATATGGTAGCATATAGGCCAAGACAATTCTCCAATCTGAATATGCCACTCTCAAAGGCATTTGACAAGTTGAAGAGAAAAGGTCTGTTACAACCGATGACACCTCGCCCACCACCAAATCCTTTACCAACAGATTATGACTCGAGAGTTTATTGTCGCTTCTATCAAGGTAGAGGCCATTTGACCAATGAATGTAAGAAATTGAGGCATGAGATTTAGGATCTCATTGACACAGGAATGTTGGCTGAACCAGATCAACAATGTGGCGGGAGATTCTTGTGAAACTTGAAGGGCATTATCTTTCGAACTTGTCTTTTCTTTAGCATGTGTCGCATCTCATGAATATATGTATTGACAAAATTTGACAATGAAATGTGATTTGAATTTTCCAAAAAAAAAAAAGAGGTAAATTAGTCTTGGTAGACTTTAAAACACTAAATGTGAGATTTTGAGCCTGTGGTCATACACACTCAAATGACCTTTGATTTCTTTGTTGAGTGTGTTCACTCATGTAGGTGTTTCCAGAACTTACTTCAAATACTGATCAAGATCACAATTAGTCACACGCATTTATAGAAATGATGATGGCACTATAAAATGAGTCACTTTGACTACAAAGCCAACCATGATACAAGTTGACTCTAGAAAACCCTATTGAGCTTTAAACACTTCCTTGACAAACCTCACACCATAAATCATCGACTTTTTATCCCTTACCCACTGTGGGAGGTTATGGAGCATTAAAGACTATTATAGTAAGGTCAAGTAAATGAAAAGTAGTGATATTTGTACCTATCCATATGAAATATGAACATAATGAAAAGAAAGAAAAAAAAAAAGAGAGAGAAGAAAAGAAAGAAAAGAGAGAAAAAGAAAAAAAACCAATGAAAATAAAAGAAAAGAAAAAAGGGGAAGAGAATCTTAGTGCAAGTACGCAAGAAACTATTATGGATTTATCTTGAAGAAAAAGTCTTTGATGACTTTATCATTCCCCTCAAACCACCTTCACATCAACCTTATTACAACCTTGACAAAGATCATCAGATTTGTGTATGCATGTGGACTCAGTGATAGAGATCAGATGAACAAACAAGTTTATGGTAAGCATTGTAATGAGTTGAACTTGAGCGTAAAACTGTTCACCTTTTCAAACACTTGAGCGAATTGAGTGACATACAAGTGTCTACCAAGCTAGCAAACTTCTTTTGGGATCTTGTGTCATATTGAATTATGAGTTAAGCTGAGATGTCAAGGCCCATATATCATTAAGACAAAAGAAGATGGAAATTGAAGAAGAGAAATAAAAGTCAATTAATGAGGATCTTATCCCTTGGTCTAGGTTTTTCACCTGCTACTGATATGGTTATAGTAAGCATTGCATACAAATTAGCAAAGTCAACATACATATGTCATCATGCATCCCATGGAAGGAATACTTAAAATAATTTGTTGCTTTGTTTCATCGTCATAGTCATCTTGTGACATAAGGGCATTTTCGTCATTATTCACTCGCTAGGGGCATTTGAATCTTGTGTTTGTCCAAAAAAAAAAAAAAAAAAGCATTTTGTCATCTTATGAGGATATGTTTGTCATTGTCCATCTCGTAAGGTATTTTCATCATTGTTTTTCTTTAGGGGCATTCTTGTTATCATTTGTAGGGGCATTCTCATTATATATTTTATGGGGGTTTCATCATCATTTTGTAATAAGGAGCATTTTTGTCATTATTCACTATAAAAGGTATCCTTGTTATTTTTCACATCCCTTAGGGACATTTCAATTTTGTTGAGCTTTCTCACTATGGGTAAATCCATTCTTGTCAAATTCACCCACCAAGGGCTAATCCAATCTCATGAAGCTTACCCAACCAGGGGCATTTCACCAGTCGTATTGAAATAAGACTTGACCGTTATGAAGTTTTCATAGCTTCACCATAGGTTAGATCGTCCACTCGTATTGAAATAGGACTTGACCGTTATGAAGTCTCTATAGTTTCGCTATTGGTTAGATCGTCTAGTCATATCGAGAATAAGACTTAATCGTTATGAAGTCATCAACTCTGCCATGGGTTAAATCGTCCACATGTATTGTTATTCCAGACTTACTTTCGAAGTGGGGCAATCCGAGGCGTAGAAACATCTCTAGGTTTCTACATGTATCGTTATTCCAGACTTGCTTTAGAAATGGGGTAATCCAAGGCCTAGGAATATCTCTAGGTTCCTACATGTTGTTTTTCCGGATTTACTTTCGAAGTGGGGCAATCCGAGGCTAGAAATATCTCTAGGTTTCTACATGTTATTTTTCTGGATTTGCTTTCGAAGTGGGGCAATCCAAGGTGTAGGAATATCTCTAGGCTTCTATATGTTGTTTTTCCAGATTTGCTTTCGAAGTGGGGTAATCTGAGGCGTAGGAATGTCACTAGGTTCCTACATGTTGTTTTTTCAGATTTACTTTCGAAGTGGGGCAATCCGAGGCGTAGAAATATCTCTAGGTTTCTACATGTTGTTTTTTCATATTTGCTTTCGAAGTGGGGCAATCCGAGGCGTAGGAATGTCACTAGGTTCCTACATATTGTTTTTCCATATTTGCTTTCGAAGTGGGGCAATCCGAGGCGTAGAAATATCTCTAGGTTTCTACATATGTCGTTATTCTAGACTTGCTTTCGAAGTGGGGCAATCCGAGGCGTAGGAACATCTCTAGGTTTCTACATGTGTCATTATTCCGGACTTGCTTTCAAAGTTGGGCAATCCGAGGCATAGAAACATCTCTAGGTTTCTACATGTTGTTATTCTAGATTTACTTTTGAACCAAGATAACCTGAGGCGTAGGAACATCTCTAGGTTTCTACATGTTGTTATTCCAGATTTACTTTCGAACCGAGATAATCTGAGGCATAGGAACATCTCTAGGTTTCTACATGTTCTTTTTTATCTCTGTTGATCCAAAATTAGGTGTCTTTTCTTTATACTTTGTTGCATTTTTCATGTGTTTTCATTGCATTCACAACGCACACAAAATTCACAAAGTAAGGGGCATTCTGTGGCACCGGTTTTTACCGCGCCATGCTAGGACAGACTTGCCACTCTTGTTTAACTACCCTAAACGTGGTCAAGAGGAGCGCATAACGGGTTTGCGGCCCATTATGGAGTCTATGAAGTAGCCACCCAAGAGTAACCCCGGGAAAATATGTGTCGGTGAAGACAGACGATTTTATGGATCCCTTGCAGAGGACCCAACCTTCCTCACCGGCCCAATGGTTGGGTTCGGAGAGTCGGGTATGACGATGGAAAGGTGTTAGCACCCATGCCGCCCGGTTCGAAGGCCGACCTCCACTTTTGTGATTTATTTGTTAAATGTGTTACCAAGTTTAATTAGGTTTCGTTTTATCATGCGATGCAATACTATTATTAATTACAACCATCAAGAAAAAAATAAAATACATAAAATAAATAAAAAATTACAACCTTTTTCATACACCTCTATACATTTCCTCTAACCCTAAACAAGCCTAGGAATAAGAAAAAACTAAATCCTGCAAAAACAATTTTGTTAGGAGCAAATTGTAATTACAAAAATAAAAATAAAGAAATAAAGAAATAAAAACTACAAATAAATAAACAAATTAAAAGCAGCCTGCTGCGCCCCAGTGCAACCCAATAATATATACATAGACATGCACAGTCTGCAAATAAATAAAATACGGCCCAATGCAACCCAATAACATATGGACAGTCTGCCAATAAATAAAATGCGGCCCAATGCAACCCAATAATATATACATAGACATGTATAGTAAATAAAATAAGCAGAATCCACCCCAGCCGCGCCTTGAACCCAGGTGCTAAGGGGGATAAGTCTCCCACCTTTCGCCACCAAGGCCAACAATTACATTTTTTTTAATTTGCATACAGAATACTATATATACAATATACACGGACGCATACATAGACTGCAGTTTTAACCCAGAATACCCAAGAAACTCAATGCATCTATAATCATTTTCATACATTTTTTTTTTTATGGAAAACAAAATGCACACAAATACATGCAGGACATGAGGTTTACTTTATAAAATATTATGCATATATACAGTACATTATAATCCACACATATTTTTTAAATATATAGTAATGATATATATATACATGCAGTACCTTAATATAGTTATATAAAAGGAAAATTATTTTTACAAAAATAAAAAATTTTACCACACATATATATAATCAATAATTAATGATTTTCGTGAAAAAATGCACAATGAATGAATATTTGAATACTTTAATTAAATACCCCTCAGGAAACATACCTGAAATTTGACTGTATCTATGCTTTCTTAATACTAAATTGAGAGCAATTGGATGGCAAATCTCAGAAATTGGGATTAATTTTTATTTGAGCAAGGTTTGGGTATATCTTTTTTTGGTTGAAAAACTTTTTTTCTATGAAAAATTTCTCCTCTTTTTTTTGTCAAAAATTTCTCTTTTTTTTTTTTTTTTTTTTTGTCAAAAATTTCTCCCCCGGTTCTCAAAATCCCACCCCTTTTTATACTGCATTCCAGGGAAAAACCGCTGGCAGCAGTTAAGTGTACGTGTGGGCAGTTGGCAGGGAATGGAAGAAAACTGCAGCAGAGAGAAATGGGCAAGTGGGAAATATGGAGAAAAACTGACAGAAGTGTATTAAAACTGCAAAGCACATGAGAGCCATGCATGAACTGGGCCAGCGTGTCAAGCCTTCTTGCCTGCCCCTTCTCTCTTTTCTCTTTGGGCTTCTCCAATTGGGTTGACTTCTTTTATGGGTTTAATTTTTGGTGGGCTTTGGATTTTGTCTTTGGATTTGGATTATGGTTATTGGGTTAGGATTTTAGGCTTTTTATTTAGTTATTATAATTTTTATTTATTTTTATTTTCATTTTTTTTTTGTTCGGGTTTGCTCATCTATCCTCAATTTAATATCTTGAAAGCATCGATTCAAATTTTTCAGGTTTATCATCATCAGGGATGACCCTGTTAGGTCCAAAATGGGGTGTCTACAGGCGTGTTTTAAAATTCTTTTGAGGAGGATAAGGCTGGTTTATTATAAGTTATTTGTTATAGTTCATGAGATATTTGTATGAGTTAATTATTTTCATATTGTAACATTATTAGTATATGTTATGTTTTATAGATTAGGTAAAATGATGTTTATGGGTAGTTTTACTAGAAAAATCATCTACTAGGGCCGCCTTGGGGTTTAATGGCTTGTTGTATAAGCTAAATGCAATCATGACAACCTATAAAAGTGGTTTAGATAGTTAATGAGTGTGTTAGTTTAATTTTATTTTCATTTAGTTTTTTTTTTTTTCAATAAGTCACTTATTTTGCTAGGGACTAGCAAAAAGCTAGTTGGGGGTTATGACAAGTATCAATTGCATGTATAATTTTGTGGTCAATTTATCAAGTTTTAGGGAACAATTTGACCATTTTACCTTATTATATGCATATTTCAAGATTATAGGTTTTCATGGTTGGCCTTATAGGAAATAAGCAATTCAATATTGATTCAATGAAAATCAACTAAAATGACACTTACGAAGGACTAGTTGGTGGTTCAAATTTAGTCCGAAGAAGAATGAGAGACCGAAGCATAAAAGAGAAACGTAGTATTACATGCCATAAAAGGAAAACAAGGATTTTCACTAAATCTAAGCTTTATAATGAAAGATTAGTCTTTAGAAAAAATGTAGTAGACATCTGAAGCTTCTCAAAAAGCTATTATAGAAAAAATCTGAGTTTGTTTGGGCCTTTAACTGTTGTTACAATTTCAAGTCTTTTCAATGAAATTATGTGTCTAACCACTAATGACTAGAAGGGTCATAACTTAATATTTTGAAGTCCAAATTAAATGATATGAAATCCAAATTAAATAAGACATCTAGAGCCATAACTTTAATAAAGACCAAAAATTCAAATTCTAGAAGCTACGTGCTTGGTATAATATCATGATGCAATGCTGTTTAGAAGCATGCAAAAATTGGCTTTTTTTCACTTGATTCCTAACCCTAGTCTCGATATATCTATATATTGCATATTTACTTGAAGAAGGGGGAGCCATCTTATGACTTTCTTAGAGAGATTTTTTCACATTTTTTTGAACTTTTATTCATATTCTTTTGAGATACAAGTCAATTCAATATTAAGCATTATAACTTTTGGAGAATGCAAGAAGATAGCAATACAATTCAAGATTTTTATACTTGGTTTTACTTCTTATCTTTATTATGTTTCTCTTGAATTTGTGTGTTAATTTTTCAAATATGATGAACTAATTCTTCTTGACTAAGATTAAAGTTAGAAAATCCATGAATTGGTAATATTTTTGAGCTGTGATTATTGAGCATGCTATTTCTTGATGAGTATATATTATGAACTTAATACCTGCTAGGAAATTGGCCAATTTTTAATAGGATTTATGTTGTGTGATTAAGACTGAGAGATGATGTTGTATAAAAACTGTAAGAATACAAACTGTAGATTAATCGAATATAGAGATATATGAATTAATACATGTAATAGTCAAAGGAAAAATTGATTTATATTGAAGGCTAATGGATTCTATAGAATGGTAATACACTTTCATCTAATTAAATCTACATAAAAATATAGAAGGTTATTAGATTATGAAGTACAATTAATATTGCTTAAGACAGAGTATTGATTGGATTAAGGAATTCTATTAAAACTTGAATAGCATCATCTTTTCAGTCATTTGAAGGATTTACTCTAAAGTGGATTAGTAAACCTAAAGCCTTAGTGTCTTCTTGCATATTATTCCTTTCATTGAATTGATTGTGTTAGTTCTCATTTGGTTTACATTTAATTTTTTACTTTAGTTTAGTTTTGTTTTATATTCGACTATAATTTGATTGTTTAGATAAGATTTGAAGTAGCGTTTTCTTGATACTTACATAATCCCATGGATACGACAACCCAAGGTATTTTTCTTTATTACTTGGACCTAATACGCTTTCTAAGAACTTAGTATTAAAACTAATGTATCAAGTTTCTTGGAGTTTGGTCACACATATGGGTGTATGATTTATTGATCATATTCACTATATAAACCTAGTAAAGAGAACTTCATATAGATGGTGTTTCTCATATCTATAAAAATATTCTCTTAATTTAATGAGTATATATGGTCTTTTGACTTAAGGTTGCTAGACCATTTTATACTAGGAATTATGTCTATTAACATCACCAAATGTACCATCATCAAATATAGTGTTATGAAGGTAAGCGATTAGTCACGTCATGATCAATACAAAAGCTATAGTGAATTAATATAGGATTCATTACTCTTAGGCATAGTGGTCATATCTCAATTGAGTTATCGATAACCATTAAAACTATAACCATGGTTAAATCATTTAGAGTCGAATCCAATATTTTAGTTTAAACGTTTATGTATACGAAGGGTATCTGAGATAGTCACATAACTATATCTCAAGCTCGTGCGATATAGTAATTAAAGGATCGTATTTTATGTTAACCATTAAATTGATTAAACTTACAAGTGTTTGTTGACATTTTACAATTTCAGTTGTCATGATGATTTTCTAGGGGTCACTCATAATTTGTGTCTAGATTTGATTAGAATTTAAATACTATCAAGACAGTAAGAAGCTTGAGAGTTACACATTAAAGAGTTAAGACCAAAAGTATAGGATTGTTGTCTAAGTGATTAGATGTAAAGATATTATTACATGTGACTTGTTAGATCCACTCAAATAAAATTGAAAGTCAAAGTTTAGGATTTACCTTGAGGCATGGTTGTAGGACCCGCCGCCACGAGTACCCCTGCTGCTGAATACTGAAGGGTTCTTTTATTAATAGTCTAAAAAGCTCGGGTACCCGTGACGGGAATCTTACGAAAATAAAACTCACTGAAACCTGCCATCTATACATTCTGAATACAAAGCGGAAGCTGATATATATAAATATAACTTGAAACATACATTCTGTTCTATACAATAGGCCCAATGGCCTATATCAACTGTTTCTGTACAACTGGATACATAAAACATTTACAACATGACCACACAGGTCCAAAACTGTAAACTGTACAACTCAACTGAGATCGCGGTGTGGGCCCTCTCCTGTCAGCCTCGAACCATCCGCTCCTCGAAACCAGTACGAACACCTGAAAAGGATGGAAGAAGGAGGGGGATGAGTGATAAAGATCACCCAGTAAGCGCTCCTTACTTCCCTCAAAACCCAAGCAAGCACAACAATCACAATAATCATACACATACCTAACCTTGGCTCTATTCATACATCTATGCGCTTGCTGGAATCTGAAACTGTTAACTGAATCTCATTCTCATTATTATTCATGTCATGATGTGTATGTCATGTCATGCTACTGAAATATCTCATGGATGCATACATCTGAATTATCTCTATCTGGATGTACCCAAAGGCACCTGCTGTGCTGATCAGACTGGTGAACACAAGGATTCGACATCCTGGCCATGTGGGCTAAACAGTCTAGCTACTGGCTAGAAAGCTGAATCTGAATACTGCTGACCGATCTGACTGATGTCAGATGGTTAAATCTGAAATGCTGCTGAGCGTCCTGACTGGTGTCAGAAGGTTGGGTCCCATAGAAGCCCCCTCGTGTACCACCCTAATACTCTCACTTGTACATCAGGTTCTGAATACTGAATTACTGAATTCGTATCCCTTGATCCTCTCTGAAGCTACATGTCATGCCATGACATGCATATGCAGCTTTATTATCTGAATTCATGCTTGTCTGATGCTTATCTGAAGCTATTTAACCTTTATTCTGAATTCGCATGCTTAATTTCTCATTTTAAATTCTTTTTCTAAAAATCTGCAGGTGCACGGGCATGTGGGCAAGGCACACGGATGCATGACTATCACACGGGCGTGCTAGTCCTGGACATACGGGCGTGTGCCTAGACGCACGGGACCGTGCACTGGTCGTGCGTCTAACCGTGCAAGCTACTGAAATTTCTGGAAATTTGTCACTGTAACCTTGCACACGGGCGTGTGTATGCATTTTCTGCCCATGCACACAGCGTGCACACGGGCGTGTGTCCTGGAGAACAAAGGCACACGGCCGTGCCATGCAAACACACGGTCGTGCGTCTTGTTCTTCAACAAGAGCACCACCTAGAAAATTCACAAATTGCCAACCATTTCACATTCATTCACCAATTCACTTTAATAACACATTCCCAGCACATCAAATAACACAATTCAAGTGTCCAATTCAACATGCATCAAGCCACATGAATTCTACCATGGAAGCTTCTTGATTCTCTCACTAAAATACACACACAACACATGCATGCTTCAAGGGTGGAAATTCATCATCAAAATCAACATGCAAGGCTATATAAGCATTCCGAACATTTATCCACATGCAAATTAATTCATCTATGGCATTAAAACTCACAAAGTAAGCTGGGAAACTCAAGGTAAAGGTAAGCGAACACTTACCTCGCGCCATTGCCTCTGAAAACTATTCTTTCGAACTAATCCCTTGGCTCTCTAGCTGGATTAGGAGCAACCGCTGGTTAGATTTCCTCTCTAGGAACGGGAGGAACTGAAAATGAAGAGAGAAACTTGGCTGAAATGAAAATGGGTGAGAAAAGAACAACATAACTCTCGACTCCACTTATACACTAGGCCACGCCCGGGCGTGCAAACGATCGAATCCTTTTGAAAGGATTCGTACGAAGGCCACACAGCTTTGGAAACTTACTAACTCAACCCTGAATTCTGCTAAACTCCTAATCTCTCTCTGAATCTCGTTTCTAACCCCAAAACTCTACCCCTAAGGGCTTTTCTAACCTGAGATGCTACAATGGTCATGACCCTCCTTGAGTCATGGGCATACATCTAAATGGTTGACAAAATCTAGAATGTTTTGATAGAATTAGGTTTGACCAAGTCAAACTAATTCAAAATTTGAATAAACTACTAATGTACGAGCATACATGTTTTATGCATGGGTATGAGTACGATTGGTTGAGGATTATTATGATCTTTTGAATCAAGTAGATCGTATGCAATTAGGAAAGGTTTATACATCATCCAAATGCTAATATACAATCGTGAATGTCTTATTCACGAGCATACATAAAGATGTCTTAGGCATATATTATTGAAGTCTTACTAGTGACTATGTCTCTATATAAAAAAATGTGACATTTTCTTATGAAAGACACGGTAAAATCTTAAAAAAACCTAGTCACACTTGTACTTACCCTATTAATAGTCATGAATCTATAGGTGATGGCACACCAAAAGTGCACAAAACCTTCTTTGTTACTTTGTGTTGACTTCTCAAAATGCCCTTGGTTTGTGAGACATAGGAAAAAGACTATTTCTTTCCATGTAAAAGTTTGGATGAGCCATCAAATACAAGTACACATTGTTTAACACCGTAAGTCTAGTTATTTATTTTATGATTATCGTTTTGTTGAAAAACAATGATCCTATTGGAAGGACCTAAAACTCTATTTAAGTTTTAAATTCTACTACATAGCCACCCTTCTTCGTGTTCCCTTATAGTAGAAAAATCTTAGGTTTTTCTTATATTAGATTTGATTCTAATGTAATTTTAAATAACCTACTAACATATAAGCATAGTGCCAATGCATGGGCTTGTGCATTGTTGGTGGAATGGTTTTGCACAATGTATGTAGTCATACATTATCTAAATACTAAATGCATGACCATATATATGTCTTACAAGATCGTGCATAAGGCTACATAGGCACGTGTTTTAGCTTTTTTCTCTAAACACACACTTGTGTGCACCAGATACACACAAGTTGCCTCTAGAGCTTTGCTTTTGTGTGGATCACTATGAGTGTTACCAATTTGAGTAATGGTGGGAAGCAAACTTTTGCCACGTAAAGAACTTAGTGGAGCCTCTAAATGTAGGTATGTGATCTATAAACACCTTATGTATGTTTGTTTTATATTTTTATACATATCAAGAAATGAAAATTCTTGTGGACAATCCTCGACCTCTTTATAACTTTCAAAGTTTTCACTGTATGAGTGTTTCGTCAGTGATCCGAGGATTCCTAACAAAAATATCCCACCATTTCGATCAACCCTACATTGACAATAAATTTGCCGTCAATTGCAAATGTAATATATTAATTTAAGTTTTGGCTTTAGGTTTCATATGTTGATATTTATAATTTTATGTATTAGGGTTTATAGTTTTGAGTTTAAAGTTGATAGATGAAGGTTTCTAATTGAGGGTCTAGTGTTTAGTTTTTAGGGTTTAGGATTTACTATTTGAGGTTTAGAATTTTAGGTTTACTAGTTAGCGTTTAAGGTTTACGGTATAGGGTTTACAATTTAGGCTTTGTGGTTTACAGTATAAGGTTTACGCTTTGAGGTTTATAAGTTCAAGTTTGCCATTTTATTTCTTAGGGTGTATGATTTTAGAGTTAAGGTTTATAGATGAAGGTTTAGGTTAATGGTTTAAGGTTTTGATTTGCAATGTACTCTTTAGTTTTTAGGTATGGTTTAGAATTTATGGTATATCGTTACAATATTGACTTTACCATTAAATGTTTGAGGTTTCAATTTTATAGTTTATCAAATATAATATTCGGTAAATATCAGTTTAACCCCCTACATGGTATAAAATATAAATTTGATAAATATAGAAAGAGTACACTAATTACATAATACACTATTGAGTTTATATCAATTGTTTGGTAAAATCAATAGGCCCTCACATAATATAATATTGGTTAACCCTTAATGCAAAATACCACGGTAAATATCCATACGCTTCACATTGAAAAATTTTCTAATTATCCTTTACGTTTATATATCATGTTATACCCCTAAATTTAACATATTTATGTTTCAAATTAAAATTTGTATAAGTACTTAGATAATCAAACTTTTTTCCGTATTATCGAATTAGAAAAATTGGATTTCAGTAAGAGATTGAGAATATAAATGTGGTATGTGTTTTTTGTTAATAAGAGTGAGTTATATTAAACAAATAATAATAAGTTGAAGGGTAATGAAAGATAATTTTGATAATAAAGGACAATTGATTTTAAAATTAATAAAATTGATAATATAATCAACTTTGTTTAAATGAAAATAATATTGTTGGATTGGTTAGAGTATTTTGATTTCGGATTATTATGCTAAATTTTCCTCTCTTATTATCCAATTTTGATAGTATTTGAATCGCACATATACAATTAATTTCACTGATAAATCGTGGCCATATAAAAATATAGATTTTAACTGGCTTTTACATATACTAACGCAACAGTTATTCAGTTATTTATAGTTGCCATTTGGCTTCAAGGACGATCAGACCCAAAGTCTTCCATTTTTGTCACTACTCGGCTAACCTCGCCATCCAATAGAATTCAAGATCCTTCCTCTGTTTCCTTTCCGAGAAAAAAAAAAGAAAAAGAAGACACTCCGCTTCACTGCTTTTCTCAGCTGCAGAAGATTCAGGTTTCTTAAATAAATCTTATAGAATTTAATCGTCCTGTGGGGAGTTGTTTGTTTGATTCATGATAATTTAATTGTATTTTTTAGAGGATAATGGGAAGTATAGCGACTAATCAGCAGATATCCAAGGAGCTGGCTCGTGAGTTATTGATCTCGATTTCTTCTACTTTACCTGATGAGGTTATGGATTTCGATAAATTTCGTCTAAGTTTTGAAAGGCCTAATGGGGTTGTTGTTGCCGCGAAAGATGATCGGGTTGAAAAGTACAGATCGGATTTGATCTCAATTTCCTATGCTCAGTCCCCTGACGTAAATGACCATAGCTGAATTTGGGGAAGAACGAGACTTTTTGGTGTTGATATTGGGTTACGCTGTTGTGTCTTAGTGATTATGTTTTTTGAATAATATAGAAGGATACATCCCAGTTTGTTTTATACATGTATACCATTTCAGTGTGATTATAGTGAAAGAAATAGTGAACAATTTTGGTTTCTTCTTTCTTTTTTGTTGTTACTTTCCAGGAATTAAAGATGAATTCTGCGCTGCATTCTCATATATTGGCATTAAGTTTGAAACAGAATTGAATTTAAGAAATGAAAAAATCTAGTTCCCACAACAACTGTTTGGCATTTAAATATATTACACTGTTGGTCTGCCAAGTCTCCATTTCTTTCCAGTTCAAGTAACACGGCAGATGCTTAACTATCGATCAATTTTGGTGTGCTCATCGCTGGTAAATATAAATTGCTCCAAAAGTCGTCACAAATGCCAAATTACTGGCTTTCATGAACCTTAGCTATTCAAATTCATTCGCTCAAATTTTCAAACTAATCTTCAAGTGCAATTATTCTCCCTTCTTAAAGAGCTATAATGGTTAGTCTAAATTGCCAAGACTGCTCTGAATAAACTGAAACAACGAGGTTGGAGCAGAGAAATTTGAGGGAGAGAATCTTTGGAAGAATCGAGTAAGAATTTTAATTCTCTGGATTTTAAAGTATAAGAAATCTTTTGTTTTTATATGTAACGGACATAAACGGAAAATGTTAAAATAAGCAGTAATTAAACATCTTCTGTATCAATTTTTAGAGAATTACATGTTGGCCTCTCATGTGTTCAACTTTACACATATGAACTTGTGAATACTCTAATATCCCCACTCAAACTGAACTCTCCTGTTATTTGACATCCCCATTTTAACTGGACATTTCTTTTTCTATGTCGTTGCTTTTGCCAACTAGCTTCATAGTCATCAGCTTGTCATCAATTTAAAGACTCTTCCCATCTATATTAAATTATTCAACTTTTGTGTATATTAATTTCTTTTCATGAGGACTATAAATTTTACTAAGTTTAACTCTTTCCTTTTACCATTCATTCATGGTGGCAAAAGAAGACTTCTCTTTGGGACAATGAATTCCAACTTGCCAAAGAAAAGGATTTCCATATGGTTGAAGATAAATACCACATCTACAATCAAACAGAATTACATACATTAGCATAAGTGAGAGAGTACTCCTACTTCCCTCTTCCTTTTAAACCCATCCCCTTTACTCGCTTCTTTGTGTTTGTTCTCTGATATCCAAGCTCCTCTCCAACTCCATTCTTTGGCTCATCGGCCTTTGGCTGGTTGTCTTTCCTTGTGGCTTCCTCTATTCATTTCTCTTGGCCTTCTCTTTGGTGCTCGTCTTCCTTTTTGCTTACACCGTTGGCGTTGTTTATTCTTCTTGGTTATGGCTCTTGCTTGGGGCTTTCTTCTACTTAGATCTCTTAACTCATCTCTTACTTGGGGTGGTTGTGTCTTGCCTCTCTTACTGTGGTTTTAGGTTTGTTTTCTTCCCTCTATGTTTTTCTCCCTCCTCCCTTGTGTTGGTCTCTGGTTGTTCTTGTCTTTGGTGGTCTATACTGTTGGTTGTTATGGTTGCTATGGTATGTTGTATTTGCATTTTGGTTAGTGTCTAGTCTATGTCATGAATGTGTTGATCTTTAGTGTTTTATTTCTATTACTGTAAGCTGTGTATGGTTCTTGTATGGTTGGTGTTTGTGTTGTGTGTTGGTGCTTTTGGTGTGTTGCATGGTTGAGTCCTTTGTAGATGGTTCTAGTGTAGGCTCAGAGAGCCCTAAGAATGATTCAAGTATGTCAAAGGATGGTGCTAAGGCTAACTTTAAAGGTTTAGGTGTGAAACCTTGGAATAAATTATTTGGAGGAAAAAAAAAAAAACTATTTCAAATTTAGAATACATTCTCTTATCAAATAGTAGTATAGGTGGAAAAAAAATTGTGGACCTTTATAAAGAGCTTGCTTCAAAGGGATCCAAAAAGTAGGAAACGTGTGTTATAAGTTTCTTTTTACAAAGAAGGCCTCTTTTTCATATGATTAAGAGATTTGTAGAAAATATGTAGGGTAACATAGGTCTTATTGATGTCACCTTTAGTGGGCAAGGCATGGTTATTTTGAAATTTAGAGATGGTGATGATTTAAATAAAGTTTCGGACAATGATCAGCAGTTTATTAGAGGTCAATTGTTCTTCATCAAGAAATGGACATGGAATATTACAATGATAGCTAATGAAATAAAAACGATAGTGTCATCAGTTAGAATATATGAAATTCCTCTAGAATTTTGGATTTTGAAGGGTTTTAGTTATATTGCCAATGGTATTGATCATACTTTGAGACTTGATTCAGCCACAAAAAAATGTTTGTCACTTGACTTTGTGAAGATCAACATTGAAATAGAGATTGATCAAGAATTTCCTAAAGCTATAGGTATTAGACTCCCAAATAGAAAAATAAATACCTATAAAATGTTAGATCTGTAAACTGTATAGTTACAATAGAGAGGAATGCAACTTAATAGCACAAAAGATTGATTTTGTTAAAAAAAATCCTTTAGGTACTATGGATCAAATAAAAGAAAAGAGAAACATAAATGACTAGAAGTTGAATCAAATGAATAGAGTTAACTTGAAAAGAAAAGGGATTAATGAAAGAGAAAAAGAAGTTGAAAAATAATTGAACAAAAACTAGGAAAATAAATTTACTATTCTAAGTAAAAAAGAAGCTAAGAAAAAAATCATATGACATTAGTGGATGACAGCTACTAGATAATAGAAAGAAGTTTAACCACCTCGTAAAAGATTATCTGCCACCTAAAAGTAGTAATATGGCTAGCCCTAGTAAGAAGAACAAGTGTCAAGAAAGAAAACTATATAAAAAAAAAGGTAGAAGAAGATGAAGAGATGAGGAAAAGTGATTATTGAAAGAGGAACAAAGAATGGATAAAGAAAACAATGACATTTTAGAATCCCTCAAATCAAGCGTGTTGAAAGATCAATAATGGATGATGATGTGAAAATTGATGCGTTAAGTTTTAAACCCTAAATTCCTAGCAAGTGTACTAGGTCCAAGTAGTAAGGAAAGTAATCTAGGTTATTATATCCATGAGATTACAGAAGCAAGTACTAAGATGGCACTATCTCTAACTTTAACTATAATAACAAATATTAATTGAAAATAAACCTAAAACTAAAATAAAAATAAAAACAAAAAATTAATAATTGAGCCTAAGTAATAGGACGACAATAAACAAGAAGATGCTAAAACTTTGGATTCACTAATTCACTATAAGGTAGGTTCTCTATATGAATGAAGATATCATGCTATTCATGTGGCATCGGAAATCCCTATTGTGATTAATATTTTTTCTCAAACAATATCAATCCTATTTCATAATCTAATAATCTAGATATTTCTATACAGACTTAATTAAATGAAAATGCATTATGTTTTATAGAATCCATTAGCTTTCAACTCAAGCTTATAGTGTATATAACTGTTGCATGTTTCAACAAATGTATCTTTATATTTAATTGATCAACGATTTTGATTCTTACAGCTTTTATACAATATTAGTTATCGGTTTCAATCATATAACAGAAATTCTATTAAAATTTGATTAGGTTTTTAACAGGCATTATGTTCATAAAACAAACTCCTCATGAAACAATATGCTTTTTAATCACAATTGAAGAAAACATTATAATTCCATGAATTAGGTAGCCATAGTCTTAGCAAAGAAGATTTAGTTCATAATTAAACAAGAATAAACACATATATTTAAGAAAAACATAATGAAGTAAAAAAATGAAACCCGATGAATCCTTCAAGGTTTATTGAAATCTTCTAAAAAATTGTATCACAATTACAATTCGTATTATTTAATCAATTGAATCTTCAAACAAAATCAAGAATCTCTCAAAATTTTATAAAAAACCTCTCTAAAATTATCCTTAGGCAGTTTTTCCTCTTTAAGTAATTATGCAATGGATATATATATATATATATAGCCTAAGGTTAGGAAGTCTTTAAAGAGGTGGATTTCCGTTGTACCATGTTGGACCATCGTGCTAAGTTTTTGCCATGACTCCTAGTTTTGGATTTTTGCTACAATTGGCACTATGGTGTTGAGCTTTTGGAATCTGAATTTTTGGTCTTCATAAAAGTTGCAACCCTAGATGTCTAGTTTTATTAGGGTTTTAAATCACTTTTTTTGAATTTTGGAATCTTGAATTATGGTTCTTCTAGTCCTTAATGGTTAGACATAGAATTTCACCAAAAAGACTTGAATTTGCAGTAACAGTTGAAGACTCAAACGAACTTGAATTTTTCCCCATAATAACTTTTTTGAAAGAAATTTATTACTACTTTGCTGAAGACTACTTTTACATTATAAAGCTCAAACTTATTGAAAATCTTTATTTTTCAACTGTAGCGCACAATGCTCTCCTTTACCTGTTATGCTTCGATCTTTCATTCTTCTTTAACTAAATTTGAACCACCGGCTAGTCTTTCATAAGTGTCTTTTTGCTTGATATCTATTGAATTCCCATTAAAATCAACATCTTATATAAAATCAAACATGAAAGCTCGTGATCTAAAAATATGTATATAATAAGCGTAAAATAGTCAAATTGCCCTCTAAAACTCTTTAAATTAATCAAAAAATTATATATGCAATTAACACTTATCACAACCCCCAACTAGCTTTTTGCTAGTCTTTAGCAAAATAAGTTACTTACTGGAGTGAAGGATGAACAAAAACTAAATGAAAATAAAATTAAACTAACATATTCACTAGCTATCTAAACCACTTTCATTGGTAGTCATTATTGCATTTAGCATTTGCATCAAGGCTTTTAACCCTTAGGCAGCCCTAATGGATGAGTTATAGTCTTGTGACAGTTTCTAGTGGTGTTACCCATAAACACCATTTACCTAATCCCAAAAAATAAACATAGCATGCAAATATAATGTTACAATAACACAATAGTTAACTCGTACAAATTTCTCATGAACTACAACAAATAAGTAGTATATAACTTACCAAGCTCATCCTCCTCAAAAATATTACAAAACAACAAATCACTACTTTATCAACTCTTACATCCATTTCATTCATAAACCATCAAACAAACTTTCAGAATATATTTATGCATGCATCCACATGTACAAGGGATTGAAAATTTTTTTGTAAATAAGTTTCCTCAAACAAACCACTCAATTGTCTTCCCTTGGTATATTTTAATAACAATGCCTCGATCCTATATGTCATGAATTTTATGCTCGTTATGTATCATAGTTAATAATATTTTTCTTTGTTGTTCTTATCATTTACAGATATAATTTTCTTTTTCAATACTTAGGTTTTGAACCAATTTTTTTTGCATAATCAATACTTGTAATACCACCACCAAGTTACTTAACTAGTCATGAACCTAAGGTGCTTTACATACTTTTATCTCGAGTTGCATACCCTTATCTCCAGTATTTTTTTGCCTTGAGGGTCACTCACAATATACATACTAACCTCTAACCTACTTAGCAATTAAGACATTAGAGTAGTTGAAATTTAATTCATGCCTTTGATGTTTTCTTCATCGATATACTTCTTTTATCTAAGGATCTAATTAATGTACATTTTCAATCATAGTTCAAACAATCGTTAGGTCAATCTAAGGGTTTTTAAATTTTTCACTAACAACTCTTCAAGTTTAGTCATTAACCATTCATACCTTAAACCTGAAAGCTTTAATTTCATAGTATATGTTTCGCTATACTTCCAAATCAAATAAAGTTAGCCCATCATACACCAATCATTCATTATAGTTAAGTATAATCATAGACATATAAGCTAATTCAACACACACATTAAAATAAAATAAAATTTTAAAAGAATTTTCATTGACGTTACCATGCATGGAATTCTAGTTCTAACTTTGAATCACCCTTAATCAAGCATCAACATTGTCCTCAATGGCGAATCCGAAAAGTAAATAGTTAGAGTTACTTCCCTTTTTTATGCAAGGTGCCTTTGCTTGCTCGTGTATCAGGATTTAAAACTAAAAAGATTTCTCTATAGTTAATGCTAATACTAAAACAACTTCAAACAATATTGTTAGATTATATCAATTTGGCAAACAAAAAGAATTATAAACAAGAAAAAAAAATAAAAAAAAAAACAAAAGGTTACAACTTGGGTTACCTCCCAATAAATGCTTATTTATAGTCTTTAGCTTGACTTGATATTGGTCTTTTTAGGTCGGATCATTCAATAAGATGAAGACTTAGCCTTTTTGTCATCCATTATCTTTATAATATTTCAACCATTATCGTTTGCATATATCAATATGCATTCATAAACCACATTCTCTGTTCAAGATTTATAAACCAACTCAACAATGTTATGTTTTGTCATACAATAATTTCAACACTTCATAAACATATACAAACCAACTATTCAATCAACTGGATTTCATCAATACACATTTTTAATAAATTACAAACATTTAACATGATCTCATATAGATACAAATACAAACTTACTAGTTTTTATCTAAAGAGTAATGCTTACTCGATGGATGGGATATCTATCACACATAAATGAACAAATCATATATATTAATTTTGAATTAATTACTTTATTTGAAGAAATTTTTTATATGAACATACGCTACCTCTCCATTTAAAAGGATGCATTTATTATATGAACATATCGTAGAGTTAATAAAGCCAAATAAACTAACCATTTTATCTATTAATCGTGCAATACTTTTCGTGCCTCCAGTATATGACATTGTTTGAACAGAATGAGTCATTTTATTTGTTCTACTACGACTATAAGACAAAGAAAATGGTTAATAAGAAGCAAAAATTAGTCATTAACTAATTGGATTTACGAGGTCATTAACATATAGGTATTTTTCATACTTTTAATATACAAATTACAATTATTATACTTTTCCCTATTTTGAATGCCACTAAATAATGAGTGCTATTGACTAATCTCAAGGAATTCGGTCTAGTTTGTTGTTGACAAGATCATTAATATTGGGATACTTTTCATAGTACTTTGTTTTCAGGTCATATTTATAATTTTTTCATTTCTTACCCAGAGACTGTAACATCCATTTGACCCCTTTTGAAGTATATGTAAACCTTGTCTGAAAAATAAAATTGCCATTAAATTGTGTTCTTTGCCTCGCAATAAGTAATACGATAGTTTAGATAGATAATAAATGCAATCTTACCTTTACAATTCCAAAGACCTTCTCTTTCTATGTTATTGGAATTTGCCTATGATTTGGGATATTTAAAGGGAGCAATTAAGTGTTTCATGCTAAAGTTCCCAAAAAATTAGCCAACATATAGGCTTCAAGACTAACACTTTGGTTCATATCGTTAAACTACACAATCACCTTCTTGTCCGTGTGCATATTTCAAGCTCCATCATTAAAGTTAGTCTTTGTCCTCTTTTTTCCAGTTCATAAACTATAACACAGAAAATGAATAATAACAGATGATAATCTGAATTGATAATAGAATTTAACAAATTTCAATAATATATTATCCTTTACCAACTGCGACTAGTGTGCTCTCCTAGTCTTGATTAGATGATTCAACACTTTAGGACGATTGCCCAATGAACACCATTCGTAAATTTCTCCTCCTCGACATTTTCAAGCTTTAATCTACAAGAACAAGTTCTCGTTATTGATAAATTTATATACAAATATATGTAAAAAATAAATAAATATATATAAAAGGTTACAACATTTAGTAAACATTAACATCGAAGCATAATATAGATTTTGTCAACCAAATGAAAAAAATCATTGACATATTTAATATATTCAATTATAATTCACAGTAAATATGAATTTTTAGTTTGACTTTAACTAACACCGTCGTCATTATCATCTTATATCTGTTGGTTGGTAAGCACATCAACAAAAATATTATCTATATCACTCTTCACAAAAAGGAAATCATCATTTTTTATATTCATTTGACTTTTTAAATAGAGAATAATCAAACTATCATCAACTCTATTCATGTCAACATCGTCATCAGAAGCATTATCTCTTAAATCAAAAGAAACTCTAGGCCTTATTAGTAAAAAAACAAACCATTGTTGATCTCTTTAATCTTTGAAAAAGATAACTTGTTGAGTCTGAGATACAGACACAAAAGGTTCATCAAGTATATGATCGCCAATATGGATTAGGTGAGCAAAACTTATTAATGTAAATCCTTGTGCATCATGTGTTATCCCTCTACCTTAAGCAACATCAACCTAGTTACATCTGAATAACATAATCTTAAATTCATCATAATAGTTGAGCTTAACAATATCAGTCAATGTACCATAGTAAACCATATCGCCTAACACCAACTTTCAATCACTAGTACTTGCATAACTTTGGGTTTTTGCAACTACCATAACTCCACAGTGTTACATACTTATATCTTTTTCATATTCCTTTGTTCGAAATCTATGCCCATGATACAAAAAAGCTTTTAGCAGTGATTCATGAAAGGATTTCCATGTAAGTGGTCGATCTCATGTTGAGTTAGATGTCATTGATGATGAAGTCTTTTGATAATTCCAACATGTTCTCTGTAATTTATGAACATATAAATAAAATATCATCCTAAAGTAATATATATATATATATATATATATATATATATATGGATATGTTTATCATTTGAGACTTACTCTCCACACTTCTAGACTCTATCCGAATCATAGTTGAAAATGTCATAATATTGTGCTTGTACCCACATATTTTCATCTATCATGAAACCCTAAACACTACCAGATGACTATCCAACATCGGGGAATAAGATTGATTTGGACCCAATTTCATTACCGATGTGGTTTTTGCTCTAACTTGATTTTTCATCATCTAAGTATCAAGAGCAAAATGTCAAACACTTTGTAGCAAAGTATGCTTCAACTATCGAATCCTCTAAATGTGCTTTATTATAGACCGTTGATTTAAAAGTACTTAATGACCTGATGAATGAAAAAGTGTTAGATTATTTGCATTAAGAGACTATGAAGTATATTTATTTTTAGTACTTACCTTTCGATTGGATACATTCATCGACAATGCGTTGGCTCAACAAGCTTAGCTTTTGTGACCAAATGAACAACCAAATGCACCATAATTGTGAAAAATGTAGGTGGAAATTTTTTTCCATATTGTAAAGTATCAACATAAAATTCCTCTCAAGTTACTTAAGATCATGAAGCTGAAGAGACTTTGTACATAAAGCCAAAAAAAGTTTGATAGTTCAATCAAAATCGAACTTACTTTAACAAGCAATGTACCTTGTAATGCAAGTAAAAGAAGTTATTGCATTGAAACATAAGAGTTATGAGTTTTTAAACTAGGTAATTTGTGTTGTTTACAAATACATTGTGATATGTTTGAGACATAACTATTTGAAAATTTTACATATTCCAACACTTTATAAAATTTTTTTTTCTCATGTGACGCTATAATATAGTGTGTCGGAGGTAAATAGGTTCTTCCTGAATCCCGTTATTAAGGCCATAACTCTTTTCTGATATTCAGCTCTTACAAGGCGCAACGAGTATGAATGTTATCCTTTGGCTTTTTATCAATATTGAGAATTGTATTCATCACATTGTCAAAAACATTTTTCTCTATGTGTATCACATCAAAGTTATGTCTTATTAAGTAGGATTGCCAATAAGGTAATTGGAAGAAAATACTTCTTTTTTTTCCATGTTTTTGGTTTGACTCCTATAACTTTTTTATGTAGCTTTCCGTAGCTACAATTGATATCTTTCAATTGATCCAAGATAACGAACTTAGATGAGGGAATTAGACTAGATCTTAATTCAGTTGTCATATAATTTTGATTTTGCATCAAATCGAAACTTATGAGTAATGTCAAAAAACTATCAATGCCTTATAAAACAAAACTTTTTACCATTGCTCAGATGCCTGGAGTTTGTATTTATATTATAGCAAGGACATGTGAAACAACTATGAATACTCCACCTAGACAAATTACCATAAGTTAGGAATCATTTGTGGTCTACATAATTGTTGCTTGTATTTGGAAATTTTCTTTTTATGAAGTATTAAAAGTTTTCATCCCTACCTCTCATAAGTCTTTCAAGTTCTCTATCAAAGGTTACATGCAAACATCAATACTATTACCAGGCTCCGAAGAACTAGGAATTAACAATATGAGTATGCAAAATTATTGTTTCATGTACAACTATGGAGGTAAATTGTAAGGAAATAAAATAACCGGCCATATGTTGTAAGTACTTTACATAATACCAAACGGGTTGAAACCGTCACTTACTAAACCTAATCTAACATTACGTGGTTCTTGACCAAATTTAAGGTAGCTCAACTCAAAGCTTTTACATGCTTCTAAGTCAGCCAGATGTCTTATAATTCCATCCTTAGTATGGTGTTTGTCATGTCATGTCATGTCATATCATATCATATCATATTATCAAATTGGAAGTTTCTGAGGACATAAATAACCTTTGGAATCTTGGTTTTATAGGAAAATACAGTAACACTTTCAACGAAATTTTTTTTTGTTAACCAAATTCAAACTTCCTATACCACTGCAAGAATCAAAGAATTTCTCTGACAAGATACCCTACAAACTGAGTATATATCATCAGAAGCCTTTTCTTTCCAAAATAACATACAGTTATGAGGACAAGAATCAATTTTAACATACTTAAGTCCTAAGGCATCAATAATCTTTATGGTTTCATGAAAAGAATTTGGTAGTGTCTCACCTTTTGGAAAAAGATATGTTAAAAGCTTAATTAAAATATCAACTGATTCATTAGACCAACCATAACGATATTTTAAATTATAGAGATGCAAAATGAAGGACAGTTTAGTAAATTTCTCACACTCTAGATATAATCCTTAGTATCTTCTATTAATTTCCTTAAATCTTTCCCTTGTCTAACAAAGTGGTCCGTATTTTCTTCCAACACGATATCATCGACATTGGGCTCCATTACATCTCTGTTATGCATACATGCATCCATATGTTATCTAAATACCTCGAAAACATCATGTAACATTTCTGTCAGGTCATTATCTGTATTTATTTCTTTTTGTACTTAGACATCTGGGACAAACCTTTATAGAACCATAGATTCATCGTGACAATACCAAGTGTTATACTCAATCATAAAACTATGAATTACTAAATGATCATATAGTTTTGCTTGATTTTTGTAGTAGTAATTGACACACTTTTTACAATGACAAGAAACATTGTCAGTACTTGATTTACTTCGAAATGCAAAATCAAGAAAGCTATTCAACTCCTCTAAAAATTTTGTAGTCATTATCTATAAGAACTTGCTGACAAATAATTAAATAGTTACAATTATACGTAATAAAAATACCAAATCAATCTTACAATATTGAAATCCAAATACTCATCCATTGATAAAATTGAACGGTTGAGTCTAATGGTCAATAGTTAAATTTTAACAATTAAAAAGGAATTTTTGTTTTCTAATAAAAAATTTTAAAAATAATAAAATAAAATTTGTAAAAAATAAAAAATATAAAATATTATTTAAAAAGTATAAAATATTTAAAATAAAATAAAATATATTTATGCAAAAAGTCAAATTCAAACTCAAATCAAAAATTAAAATTAGAAAAATAATTGTCATCATTAGGAAGAAAAAAAAATATGCTTTTATAAAATATTTAAAATAAAATAAAATATATTTTATATTTTATAATAATTTTTTAGTAAATATACCTTACTTATTTTATTAAAATGTTAATCAAATTAAATGAAAATATTTGATGAATAGGTATTTAAATTTTAAAAAATTTGAGAGATATTCATTTGTGTTTAAGCTACATCTTGGATGGGAATAGATCCTTTGTTCTTTCTAAAATCTTGCATACACTATCATTGATCATTTTAAATTGCAATTTAAGTTGGAGACTTATATAATGAAATATAAATGAAAAATATTCCCAAAATATTAAGTGATTAGCAATTTAGTGAAGAAAAACCTTTAATTTACTATGAAAGATAAAACTTATCAGAATGTAAATAATTATTACTTTAAATTGAATTTAAATATTTATTTATGATGAATATATACAATATTTAAATGGTTCAGAATTCTCTATTAATAAATATTAATTATTTAATTTAATCGAAAATATTAATTTAATACGCTGATTTTACTGATGTAATATAATATAAAAAAATACAAATTAATATAAATACATGAGATAATAACATATATCATTTCAAAAAATTCAATAGTACAATGTCATTTTATTATTTCTGATCTAAGAGTTTCTAGTATAAGCTAAAGTATTGTTATCTAACACTTCAATAACATAGACGAACTAGTCTTCCAATCGGTTAAATTTCAATAATTTACTCAATATAGAGATTAAACACTTAATAAATAACAAAAATTTAATATTTCTTCATAAATAAAATTCAAAGATTTAAGTAAACTTAGTAGTTTTAGAGCAAAATGGGACTCTGGCTGAAGAAGGGAATAAGATTCAGGCACCAAATCAAGAAGAAACGACCAAAATTCATGAAAAAAAGGCTTAAAATTGATGAAGACAGTGGTGACAGCGAGAGAGAAATTGCTCTGCGGCGATAGAAAGAAATAAGAAGAAAAACAGTGAAGCATAAGCTTTAGAGTATTTTGGGGGGAGGGGAGGGGTTTGACCGACATTTTTAAGTGAGTTTTACCAGCGTTTTTTAAACGCCAATAAAAACCCTTTATTCATTAGCACAACACTCAATGTTTTATAAAACCGCCAGTAAATACATCTTTCAATAGTGTTCTAAAGGGTATCCTTTAGCAACATATAACTCATTTGACGTATCAAACATTGGTATTGGTAGTTTTTAGTGGGATTTGGGCAAACGCCGCTAAAACCCATTTCTTTTGTAGTATACTCCAATTAGCATAAAGTCTAAAGTCAATCCTACCTTAAGAGGGGTTAATACCAATTGGGTCATTAGGAAACCCAATAGTTTACATCCTAGATGTATTGAACCCCTGCGCATGGAGGCTTAGATTTTATTTGTCCATTGAAAAATATATTGAGTCATATTATAAAGATTTCAACTAATTGACATTTCAAGAAGTTTTCTCTTAGTGAGGACTAGTTGAAAAAATGATTGGTAAAATCTTAACATCATAGATCAAGACATATTTAAGAATGGACATAAAAACATATGACTTTGTACACAAGGATTTAACTCAATAAATCACACACAAAAGGTTTTAAGGGTTAACTTTAATGGGTGACTGCATGAACTAGACTTGAGTAAATGATGAAGGTTACCAAAGGTGGGAACCATGGGTTCTTTATATACCTCAAAGGGTATGTTCCAACAGCAAATGTAGAAAACAATAACCTTTAGGCTAAGTAGGCTTCAACAAATGTCTAACTTACCATAAGGGACAAGTAGTGCTTAGTGTGTGAATAGTATAGTATAATATAAGGGAAATTCTCAAATAGGAAACATGATTAAATAATCCATTGCAGAATCAACTCTTCATATTTTCACTAGTGTAGTTGATAAAGTTATGATAGACTTTGATTGATTGGTTTAAAAATCTATGCATTTGAGTTGCCTTGTCTTGTTTGCTAAAGCGAAGGTTGAGTTAACTTGATGGGATCTCAATTTACTAGGCAATCCATCAACACTTCTCGAGTTTAATATTGATGGTTGTTTAATTCAGAAGAATAGTAGGAATGTTTAATAAAAACATGATTAAATGATTAAAATAGTTAACTAATATACTTTCTTATACTTTTGTAGATCACTATTTATCACTATGACAAATAACTTGTTACGTTCGATTTTGGATAACAAAAACAGGTTGGAGGACACCAATTTTCTTGATTGGTACAAGAATTTATAGATTATCCTATGTCAAGAAGAGAGGTTATATGTCCTTCTAGGTGAAGCTCCCCTATAATCAGTCTTAATTCCACTGTTGAAGTCCTCAATGCTTATCACAAGTATTAGAAAGATCGTGTGGAAGTCCAATGCCTCATGTTGGCTTCCATATCACTTAAGCTATAGATGTAATATAAGATATGGATATCAAGTCTATTCTTCTTCACTTATGTGGGATGTATGAAACATTTTAATTGCAAAATAAGTTAGGGTTCATAAACAAGTGCTTTTGCTACCAAGATAACCATGCAACCAAGATAATTTGCTCTATTGAGAGGTTAACCAACTTAGGGTTCTTAATAGACAATAAGTTGGCTATAAATCTTGTGTTAAACTCTCTCTCTCTCTTTCCCTCCTTATTAGTCAAATTTTGTGATGAACTTTAATTTGAAAGAAAATGAATGTTCATTGATTGAACTTCTCAAGTTTATTAAGACTCATAAGTAGAACATGGATAAGGGTCAAGAGAAGTAAGTGTTAATTGTTGGTGTCTGACATAAAGCTAAAGGTAAGGCCAAGCCTAAGCTTAGGCTAAGGCCTAGGTTCAGACCCAAGCCTATTATTTTATAACCCATTGATAGTGTGAGGAAAGTATATGTAGATTGTTTCTTTTGTGGTAGACTATACCACCAGAGAAAACATTGTAAGGCATTCCTTGACCATAAGAAGAAGATTAAAAAGTTGGCTACTTTTACATTAGGTTCATAAATTGTCGAAATTAACTGTATTCATGATTTATCTTGGGTTATAAACAGAGGATCTGATACTCATATCACTTCTGAAATGCAAGAATTAAAGTATAATAGATTATTCAACCAAAGAGAGGTGGACCTATGTATTGGGAATGGAACAAGGGCTACAACTTAATTTGTAAGATTTTATTATTTGTATTTGCCCATAAGGCTTATTTTAAATCTAAAAAATTATTAATATATACCTAAAGTTTCTAGAAATCTTATTTTTGTATTTACTTTAGATAAAAAAGGATATTATTACTTGATTATTGATAGTATTATAACTATATACTTGAATGATATTCCTTATGGAATGACATGTATAGTAAATCACTTATATGTTCTAAATGTAGATAATAATGTTTTCAATGTTATTACAACAAAACTTATTAAAACTAGTGAACTAAATCTGACATATCTATAATATTATAGGTTAAGGCACGTAAGCCTAAAACATATGTCAAAACTCTAGTCTATTAGGGTTTTATAATCATTTGACTTTTAGTCCTATGATGAGCATGAATCATGCCTATGAGCAAGATAACGAAATCTTTTTTTACTAGACATAGTGATAAGGTAATTGAAGTATTAGGAATCATACACAGTAATATGTGTGTTAGAATTCCACGGTCACTTGAAAGGTACGAGTATAGTAGAATTTAAAAAACATTATATTGTCTGAGAATTCTAGAGTAGGATAACATCTATTATAATGTATGAAAAATAAAAATTGAAACAAATATATAGTATATTTTAAAAACTATACTTATAATATTATTTTAAAATTTTACTCCTAAAAACTTTATAGTTTGTTTACCCGATAGTTTATAGACTCCTAATACGGTTAGTATCTATATAAAGCAACTTGAATAGGATTCTTGTTTTGGCGGAGTGTATGAATACCAAGTGTTTATAGGTGTATGGTTGTCTCTTTGATAATAAAAAAAGTGTAAGCAAATAAATATTTGACAAAATGAAATTGAGCTCCTATTTATAGGAATCGGAGCATGATCATGTCAATCACATGTACGACTATGCTACCTTCTAGCATGTGTATGTACCCATATTACACAGTTGTGTATTACGTTTGGACTCTACACACTGCCCTTGCACTTTATAGTAGATTATGTGATAAGGCAATTAGTTAAGGCCTTATACATTAACTATTATAAGCATAGTCATGCACGATGTTGCATAATCATATGTCAATAGTATTTTATTTGATCAAGTCAAATGAATATTCTATCTAAATGCCTAGATTCCATCAATTATCCAAATACATGATTGTACGTGTGTAACATGCATGGTCTTGTGTTAAGGCAAATCTGAAACATGACTTCTTAACCTAAGTCAAATCAAATCGGTAACTTGTATGGAATAACACCTAAATATAAATACTAGGACAATAATCCTCTATCTCTTGAGTTGTTAACTTCTTTATGTGTATGACTTGTAAGCTTTCTACTATTTAAATAATGCTCAAATCTGAGTCAAATTTGAACAAAAATTATAAGTAATCTCTAGCAAAGTATCATGACCATCTAAATAGCATAGTATCAATGAATATCTCTTGAGCTCAATTAACTTGATTGTTAACGTATAATACAATCCCTTTGTTATCGTGTCTCACAAATCTAAGATATAGATGCATGTCTATCTTAAAAAACCATCACATTTGCATATATCCAAATTGGATATATTAGATACATCATCGACCAATCTAGTTATAGCCATGGACTTAATGGTTTTAAACATACTAAACAGAGACACACTTTCCACGTTTAGAACTGACTTATCTTATACTGATCTACGGTGGCCTCTATACAGATCATGATACTACTAATCACTTACTTTTATAACACCTTATTTATAGTGGTACATTTGATGACATCATGTAGTATCACTTCTAGTATAAAATAGTCTAATAAATCTTAATTTAAAAGACCATATATACCTATCAAGTCATAAGGATGTATCTATAGACCCAGTAAAACACACTCTATATAGGATCCTTATTATTAGGTCAGTTTAGTGAACATGATTACTAAATCATGCACCTATATGTAGGATTAGATTGTATCAATAAACCTCAATACGTGCAAACAATCATCATTTCTTGATAAGATCACATACACTATGATAACTCCCTTATCATCACTAGTACCCTAATGGTTTCATGGTGATGTCAGGACTATAAACTTGTTTTAACATAACTTCCATTATGCACATATGCAAAAGCAAAACATGATCAGTTACAAAATTTCATTGCCATGGTTCTACCATACTAAGGGCACATCATATATATGTTTATTTAGATGTATCAACATCAACATGACTAAAATATCTTGTATTAATAATCATAATGTATTTTCAAGTTACATTTAAATCTAAGAAAATACAAATACATAATAGAAAAAAAGGTTATGAGGCACTAACCCTAATAATCTCTCACTTACATGATAGCTTATTAGACATATATTTAATGCCATATAAGGCAATATGCCTATCATACTTTTATTGTGATAGTAGCTTAGTCAATGGATCATCCAAGTTGTTATTTGTATCAACTCTCTCGATTTGTACATCTCTTTATTGTACTATCTTACATACTAAATAAAATCATCTAAGGATGTATTTGGATTTTTGTTAAGACTATGGTTCTTTAGCCTATGTAATAACCTTATTGTCGTCACAATAGTCGCCTATAAATTAATTGGACTAGGTACCACTATAAGTTCAAATATCAACTTCTTAATCCAAACAACCTCTTTTTTTCTTTAACTAGTGAAATATATTTAGACTTTACTGTTAAATCAACAACCATGCTTTGCTTAGAGCTTTTCCAACTTACCACACCACCATTCAAACTAAAAAAAAATCTTGATTGGGATTTAAAATTATCTTTATAAGTCTAAAAACTAGCTTCATTATAACTATAAATAGTGATCACATTTTGTTCTTCATAAACCGAGAACATATCCTTACTCTGTCACAAATACTTAAGGATGTTCTTAATAGAATTCTAATGTTTTGACTTGACGGATCAAAATGATATCTACTATAAATGACATATATGATTAATCTAATTATTGAAGAAAAATGAATATGACTCATATTTTCTCTATCTTTATGTATCTTAGAATACATATCCTTAGAGAGATGTACACCATGAGTCACAGGTAACAACCTTTTGTTTGACTCATGTATATGGAATCTCTTCAACACTTTATTTATATACAAGTTTTGACTTTGTCCAAGCAACCTACATGATCTATCACAATAAATTCTAATACCAAGAATAAAAGTTGCTTCTCTTAAGTCCATCATGGGAAAGCTCTCGGATAACCAAACCTTTACAGTCTATAAGTGTAAGAATATAATTTCTAATAATCAAGACATCATCGACATAAAATACTAGAAATATGATCATACTTCCGCTAGAATACTTGTACACAAATAACTCATCTTTTTTTTAATAAAATGATATTCTTCAATGGTTTTATCGAAACAAATGTTCCATCTCCTTGATGCTTGCTTTAGTCCATAAATGGACTTCTATAAATTACATACTTTTTTACTTGATCTTTAAGAATGAAATCATTAAGTTGTGACATAAACACATCCTCCTCAAGGTTAATATTTAAAAAAGTAGTTTTGACATCCATCTACCAAATTTCATAATCATCGTATATAATGATTATTATCTGAATAAACTTAAACATCATAACTAATGAAAAGGTTTCATTATAATCTATACCATGTTTCTTAGTGACTAGTTGTGCTTTATAGCTATGCACGTTACCACCCATATCAGTTTTCTTTTTGAAAACCTATTTGGACCCTACAGGTTTTACACCTTCAGGTATATCCACTAAAGTCCATACGTGATTTTGGTATATAGAGTCTACCTTAGATTTGATGGCTTTAAACTATTTAGTAGAGTTTAGAGTTGTTATAGTCTCTATGTAAGTTCTTGGTTTATCATCTAAGATGGCTAGTACATCATAAGGTTAAGTCATGAGATAACTAAATCTCTCAGGTTTGTGTTGGATTCTACCAAACCTATATAATTGTTGTATACCATGTTTAACCATCTAAGGTGGCACATCATCCTATTCAACATCTTTGGTCATTTATGGTTTATAAGCCTTATCAAACTCACTTTTCTCTTACTAATCATTTTAGAAAAGTATTTCCTTTCGAGAAAGTCAACAGAGTGAGTAACAAAGATATTTTGCTTATTTGGATGATAAAAATGGTAACCCTTGGTTTTCTTTAGGTAGCCCACAAATATATATTTATCGACTTTGAAGCTTAGCTTGTTCAAAGTCAGTTTCTTGAAATAACAACCCCAAATCCTCATATATTGTAGACCATAATTCGTATAGAGCCGATTGTAATGATTTAGATAAAACCTAGTTAGTGTGTAGTCGTTGTCTTTAAGGCATAGCCCCAAAAAGACATGAGTATTTCACTAAAACTCATTATTAATCTGACCATATCCATCAATATTCATTTTCTTTATTTAAATACACCATTGTATTATGGCATATTAAGAGGTGTGAGATATGAAACTATACTATGCTCCTTCAAGTATCTACTTAGATCATATTTTCAATATTGCTCTTCTAAATCATTTTAAAAGATTTTAAATTTGTCGAGTTGCTTCTTTATTTCACTTTTGAATATTTTGAGCTTGTTAAAACATTTAGACTTGTGTCTCAAAAGAAACATATAACTATATCTACCAAAATCATTAGTGAATATCATGAACACAATTCTCCATGTTTGCCATGTATTGTCATAGGGCTACATAAATCACTATGTATGATCCCTATAGTTTAGCCACTATTTTATTATAACTAGAAAAGGATGACTTGGCTATTTTACCATTAGACATGATTCATATTATTCATAAAACTGAAAGTTAAATGACTATAAAATCTTAGCAGACTGAAGTTTAGAAATACATTTTGGGCCTATGTGCGCTAACCTATAATGCCACATATATGTGGGATTTAGTTTATCAATTTTCATAAGATTGAAATTGAATTCTTATGAGCTTTTAGAAAGAGAGATCCAGAGACCTGAGGGAGAGCTAAAACAAGTAGAGTAGATGTCAATAGTTGGACTTTAGGCAAGAGAGAGCAAGTTTATCAATCAACTTTGAGGTAAGTTATTTCTTCGGCTTTGGTTGCATGAATAATCATTGTGATTCTTTAATCTATGAATTAAATGTGTTTGCATGTAATCAATGTTAAATAAAATGGATTAAGGTGAGATAATGTGTGATTACACAAGATAATTGTAAATTTGGCATGAAATAAGATAGATCTAGGTTATTATGATAAAATGTATATGTGTTTTATTGTGTTTGGTTGAAAGTTGCAACCTAAGGTATGTTTCCTATTATTTCTCAATTATTTTATGGGTTTCGAAGTTGAATGATGCTTATGAAATGTTTAGAAACATTTATAAGATGTGTATTTTTTATTTGAGAATGATAATGATGATTTGATGATATGATAATCAGATTTGGTCAATATCCATATTATCATACTTAATTTGATGGATTTGCATGTAATTTTGATGATTTGATGTTTCTAAAATGTTTATATAAGTTGTGATATGGTTTTGAAGTTACTTTGATTAAGATCTGTGGTTGTTTCATCATGATTTATTGTTCAATCTGTTATGGTAGAGCATGATGCATGACGGTGTATGCGAAGATGCACAATCATGCACTAGTATATGCAACATCATAATTATGCATATTATACATGCATGATCATTTAAAGCATTAAAGGTGTCCTTGTAGAGGCATGACAGTGAGTTGGTGAGTCACAATTATAATCAAGTCAATTCCATAGGCTATGGAATTTAAGTAGAACATGGTCATACATTTCACTGGTGCATGACCATGCATGACGTGTAAAAAAAAAAAAAGTATTATTAAGCTTTGAATATAAAAATTATTAATTAAGTAATATTATTAAATATAGTGCTTTTTCTTGCATTTCATGACACAACATGCCAAGAGAATAATTTACAAAAATTAGGGAAAAAAGGAGTGTTTTACATATTTTACAATCTTCAGATTAAAGGTGCATATTTTATAAAAATTAGAAGCTGATTTAGACACCTTTTAAGAGTAGATAAGACGGGGCTTTTGTGGGTTTGTACACTCGTTAAATAAGAAAACTAATGTTCGTTAGAGAGGATATGACCATTGGTAAGCTCGTTAAGTAAGAAAAGATTTTTAGTATGAAGCCTTTGGGTGAAGTAATGATTGTTCATGTTTTATATCATGTCATACATGGCATAACATGATTAAAGGGCAAAGCATAAGTAAAATTTATAAGGAAATTAAGTGATATAAATACGAAATAATATAAGAATACAAGAAAAACTATGATTAAGTAAGAATAAGACATGATTAGTGGAATAAGACAAGAAGGATGATTTTCTAAGCAAGAAAAATAAGACTTAATGATAAGAATTCAATGTTAGGGTTGTGTATACTAAGTTGAAGAAATTGTTTACTTAACGACTTGTCAGTCATTTTAAATCTTGTTCCTTGCAGGTTATGTTCTTTTGCTTGCCAAGTGGCCATATTGCTGAGGCTACCTACGTCAAGATATTTTGCTATTTTTGATGGTTCATGTAGATATGTATAGTTTGTGTTTCACTTCCCTATTTTTAAAACAATTCATATGGTTTAGACTTGTAAATATTTTTAGTTTCGAATTATGAATAAACTTGAGGTGTATTTAGTATGATTGAACAATGTGTAGATTTATATAAAAAATTTAATAGAGAGGCATTTCAATATTTCTAAAATTATGAGCTTCTTTGTTATGATTTATTATTTTGCATATGTATGAATAAAATTGCAAGTTTGTTTGTAATACTATTACAAAAAATATATATAGTTGTATTATAATAATAGTATTACATATATACTTAATCATTTCTTATGCATATGCAAGATATTAAAATCATAATCATAGAACATACTCATTTCTAAAATACCTCTAATATGAAACTTTTATTAAAACTGTACAAGAACATACTAAATGTACCTTTTTATTACATAGTGTAGAACATAAAATATTTACAAATGTAGGTATATGAATTGTTTTAAGAAAGAAAACTTGTAAGCATAACTATACATAAACTGAATATAAGATTCTCAAGTAATCTTAATAATAGAAGTCGTATCTGTGCAGTTACTCAGTAAGAAAAAGAACTTAACCCATAATGAAGGAGACTTAGAATGAGTGAAAAGTCATTTGGTAAGCAATTTCTTAAAATTAATATACATGACCCTAATTCTTGAATTTATAACTTAGAAGTCTTAATCTTTTGTTACTTAACAATTTTCATTCTTATCTTGATGTCTTAACCTGATTTAGTTCATAAATCTTATGTTATTCTTATTTCATAATTTCTTCATTATTCTTATTTGTTTTTTTTTTTTTTTTGTTTGATCATGTTATGTCACAGATATCATGGTATAAAATATGTTGAAAACCATGACTTAGCCTAAAGGCTTCATATTTAAAATCATTTACTAGAAATCTTATAATCGATTTGAAGATATCATCATAAAAAATTCATAATAAGTGATATGAAGATCTTATCATAAAACCTTATTTTTTCATAAAACTTATATTTTGATTAAACTGATGAACACAAAGATTCGACATTCTAATCATGTGAGTTTTAAATTGATGCACAACTAACACTTTTTCTAACAAACTTAGCCAATAATTATGCCTCTCTAATGAACATTGGTTTCCCTTTCGAATAGACATGCAAATCCATAGATGCCCCCTTATATCTACCCCTAGTTTTTTTTTTTTCTTATAAAAAATGTATATTTGAATTGAAGATCGAAAAACATGTAAAACATTTTCTTATTTTTTTAATTCCATTTCTTGGCATACTATATGATGTAATGCCTAATGCATTAAATCTTCATTCATATTGCTTAATTAATAGTTTGTCCATAATTTATGCATAATTAAATCTTAATTACAAATATCTTCATTTTTTATATTCTAGATGACATGCACATGGAATTGACACATATACATGACTATGACTTATCAAATCATGATCATGTAACCCAACGAATACTTGTAACACTTCTCATGATCGTGTATGTAGAAAATGCATAATCATGAAACTATAGATACAAGTGCATGATTATGTATCTCTCGCATGTATGATTATGCATCATGTTTTGCCATGAAAGATCTTAGCCAAATAGTTATCGATCTCTACCATTGCAACACAAAAACATCACCAATTCATTTTAGAATAATACATTATAATATATCATTATAAGCTCAACATCATATGAATTTACTCAAGTCTAAATTTAATAACACATCACAATTGTGAATGTGCTTACTTTAAACATCTTTAGGCTAAACGTATTTCTTATCATTTTATTAACATCAATCCTTTATTAATACCTTTTGATTTTATCAATTATCATCAAAAGCAAATAAAATAAGTAAGATATATATCTTAGGTTACGACTTCCAACAAGCCAGCGTTAAATATAAATTACAACTTCTTTTCCATAAAAATAACCTAGATCTAACATTCTTTCGGCTTGATCTATATTTATATTGCTTATTTACATGCAATTCATGATCAAACAAGTGTGATTACCATCAATTCAACATGAAATTCATTGAATATAACCAATCATACTCACAAAAGCAAGATCAAGGCACAAAAGTTCAAGAAATTACTTAGTTAGCTTACTAACACGTTCTCTCTCTCTCTTTCTAGCTCAAGCTCTAGCCACTTGTGATAATTTCCCTTTCTCAAGCTCTTTACCTATTCTCTGAAGCTCCCTCCATAGGTTGTTCACAGATTTGAATTTGAAAATTTTTAAGAAAACACACAAATAAAATTGCTTTATTAAAGCACACCAAAGCACAACATGCACAATTTTGCACAATAAGAATTTAAAAAAAAATTCTCTTGCCTTCTTTACTATACACATGAGAATCTTTTAGGTTGACACATGTAAGGCCTAAATAAAGCCTCTAAAAACCATATTACCCCTATTTAAATAAACTTAACACATAAAAACTCTCAATTTTATCCTTTTCTTACACTATTTACAGATTCTAGAAAATCAAGCTCTTATAGTGCATACAAGAAGGTTAGTAGGAGTATGCTAACATTTATAATATTACATATCGATGATATTTTGTTTACTGAAAATGAAATAACATATTTACAAATTGTTAAAACTTTATTATCCAAGTGTTTCTCTACAAAAGACTTAGGAGAAGCAGTTTACGTTCTTGGTATTAAGATCTATTGTGTTAGATCTTATAGGCTTTTTAAATTAAGCAAAGTAACAATATTGATAAAATTTTGAATAAATTCATCATACAAGATTCAGAAAAGGGTTGGTGCCCATAACTCATAACATATATCTCTCTAAAGAGTTATCTTAGGACACTTAAAGATAGAGAGAAGATAAGTCAAATATCATATACTTTGATAACCAGATCAATCATGTATTCCATATTGCATACACAGGTTGATGTCTTTTTTGTTTTAGATAGTTATCGTAGTTATCAATATAATATAGGTAAAAAAACTAGATTATTGTAAAAAACAATCTAAAGTACCTAAAAAGGACTAAAGCTGTGTTTTTGGTATTTATAGGAAATGATGAGCTCATTGTATAGGGATATAGTGATATCAACTTTCAAACAAACCACGATGATTTTAAATTTCAATCATGGTTTGTATTTTGTTTGAATGGAGGTGAAATTAGCTGAAAAAGTTCTAAGCAAATTATTGTGACTAACTTTATAACATATTTTAAGTATATAACCCTTGCTTTGGTAGAAAATGAGGCTATTTGCATTAAGAAGTTTATTTTTGAACTAGTCTCTAGCATAACTGATGTCATTGGCCTTTATTGCAAAACAATAGGACCATAGCATAGGTTATTGGACCATAATCTTAATAAAAATCTAAACACATCCTTAAATGATTTTATTTGGTACGAGAGATCATGTAACATGAAGATGTATAGATTAAAAGAAGTAAATAAAAATAATAACTTTGTAGATCTATTAACCAAGCCTCTATCATAATGAAAGCTATATAGGTATGTAGCCTCGTTCTATATTAGATTTATTTTTAATTAGCCATAGTGCAAATAAAAGATTGTTAGGTTGATACCCTATAGCCAACAATCTTATATACATTAGTTGTATTCTTTTGATATATTATTATTTGTGAACATTATTTATCAACTAATAATATGAGGTATTTCAAATAGATTAGTGTTTTATTTAGCATATATCGTGTCTTTAGTATGACAATTTTAAGATAGTCAATTCAAATAACTACTCATGTTTTTCATATATCTTGTTGGTGGCTATACTAGAATTTGTTTATAGTATGAACATCACTATGAAATTATGACACAAGTGATAGTGCAAAGATTATTGTAATATGTAGGATTCTATCAAAAGATAGTGTTAATTTACACGTGTTAACGTTGTTGCTTGTAGCCTAGTCCCATACATGGGTGCATGATTTTTTGGTAACAAAAGCAAGATAAGGATCCTATATAGATGGTGCTACCTGTGTCTATAGATTAATCTTTATAACTGGATGGGTATATATGGTCTTTTAAATTGAGGTCTATCATACCATTTTATACTATGAGTGATATCATTTGATTTCATTAAATACACTTTTATAAAATAGTGTTATAAAGGTGAATAATTTGTTGCATTATGATCAATATGAAAGTTATGATCAATTAACATAGGATTTATTAATCCTAGATATAAAATGAATGTTTTAGCTGAGTTATGCATAGCTCTATGATCATAATTGGATCAATTGGCATCGTATTTAACTCTGATTTGGACATATGTGTACATTAGAGGTATGTATGATGACATAAATTTATATCTCAACTATATGAGACATGGTGACAAAAGAATCATATTATATGTTAACTATCAATTGACCAAGTTAGGGATTATTTGTTAGCACTTTGTTAGTCAGATGGTCATGATACCTTACTAGAGGTCACTTATGATTTGTGTCCAAATTTGACTCTAATCTAGGTACTGTCAAGATGGTAGAGACTTTATAGATCACACACTATAAAGTTAATGTAATTAGAGGTATATGATTATTGCTTCGGTGATGTTGTTATTAGATAATGTCAGATGAGACATTCAAATAGGGTTAAAGATTTATTTTAAAAATTTGCCTTGTGTATGACTATGACTTTTACTATTAGCCAAGCTATTAGGGGACCTAACAGCTTGTATCCTAGAATTAATAGATCTCTATGTGTCAAGGACCATTTTATGATATGTTAGATTATGTTGTGAAAATTTAAAAAAAAAAAAAAAAACAATGTTTTAAGAAGTTTTCCTTATTACTAGGGATAACTTAAAGAAAATTCAAAGAAATTTTTAGCATCGTAAATCCAGACATATCTTAAAATGCATAGATCTTGGTCTTACTCATTCTATGATATGACAGGCCACTAGAACTAATTCAATAAATCAACATTTACATAAGTATTCCCCTCAATAAATACCATTTAAAGGAAAGTTGACAAAATTTAGGCACTAGGTTTAAAAGAATAGAGATTTCATACTTAGGGATCTGACTAAATCAAATATGTACAATCTGGTCCTAGAGGTTATATTGCTAAGGGCAACTACATGGGCTTAACTCAGGTGAAAGGCTCTAGCTACCAAAAGCAAGAACCATAAGTCCTTCTTATACCTAGAGGTATGTACAAATGGCTATTATAGAGGAAAAACCACCTATGGGTTGAGTACACTTTCAAGCAAAGTTTAAATTGTCATTAGGGTTAAACGGATTAGTTATACTCAGTAGGTATGAGTGTTGTGAATGCAAGGGAATCTTATCAAACAAGGAAACACTATTATATGAACCACATTGGAATCAACTTATCATATATCTCTAGTGAAGTCATTAAAGACTATGACACCAATTTATGTTATGCTAAGCTAGGACAAACTTTACTGCTTTTGTTTACTCACTTTAGATATGGCCAAGAGAATAGGCATGAGTAGCTTTTTGGCCCATCATAGAGTTTTTAAAAAGAGTTACCACCTAGGGGTCTCCCCAAGAAATACATATTAGTAAAGATAGACGACTTGTAGATCCTTTACAAAAGATTTAATTATGCTTATCTATCTAGTGGGTGGGTTCAGTAAGCTGGGTATGATTGTAAGAAGACATTAGGTACCCATGTTGTCTAACCCAAAGGTTGGCTTCCACTTAAGTGTTTCATTTTAATAATGTTTACTGAGTTTGATCATATTCCTATTTTAAAGTATGAGATGTGATACAAAAATGAATACACCCATCAAAGCAAGAAAAAATCATTTAAAAATTGGTAAATTTCATATTAAGTGAAAAATAAAAATTACAACCCATTTACCTTTGAACAAGCCTAAAAAGTAAATAAAATAAAATAAAAACCTCTAAAACAAATGTTACTACGAGTAACATCGTGAAATGTTTATTAAGTGGGTTTAAAATGATTCTACTGACGTGTCGATTAATGTGCATTCCTTAGATGTGTTTATGGATTAATGTTGCTATCTACTTTCAACTATATAGTATTCCACATATTATCTTGTGAAAGCTGACAATAATGTGCTTCATTGATTGATGATATAAAAACATGCATGGGCATTCAAAATAATAAGTATGAGTGTAATTGGTGGTGGTTATCCATATCAATTTTAGACATAACGCACATATAATGTTTACCATTTCTAACTTATATAACATACTAGAATTTTTAATGTTGCATTCATTCTGAGTAAAGAAAATAGGACACATACATATATGTGAAATAATCATTTAGCAGAATCACGTACAAGTTACCAATAGATGTTTTATAATTAGTATGTTGATGTTCATAAGATGAACATCTTTGGTTTGACTGACATAGGTTTATAGGTTATTTGGGTAACACATAATAGATTTACAACATAACTAATCTTCATCATTTGTTCACAACAGTAGTATAAGAAACTTGCTATATATTTTGTAACACTGCTATAAAATCAACATAGTAATCTACAAACCTAAGTAGTTTATTATACAATTAAAGACGTGTAAATAGTACTAAAAGAATAGAATAAGTATTTTATGCATATTATATCCAAATAATAGAAATAAATAGTTTTACTTATTTAACAATCTTAATGGATAACCCAAAGCTATAAGTGAATGACCAAAAATAACCTTGTTTGTGGATAAGGAAAATGTCAATTCATAAGTCCCTTAAAAAAACTTACCTATATATACTAGTTATGCCAAAACTCTATCAACACTTAGAAATTTGATGGCCAATGATCATGGTATTTGAAAGTAGATCTTGTAGCTCTTAGAAAGTGGTAGCTAGGCTAAGACAATTTGTTTGAGTGTTTAGATAAGGTATTTTAATTGGTGAGTGTTTGGATGCTTTCTAATAAAAGATAGTCTTCTTTCTTCTTTCTATATCTCTCTCTTTTTCTCTTTGTATCTCTCTTTTTCCTCTTTATGTCTTTTTTCTTTCTTAAAAAAAAAAAAAAAAAAGACATCCAATTAAAAAAAAATCCCTGAAAGAAAAGGTAAAAGCAAAATTAAGGAAAAAATGCCAGTCCCTCAACTAAGAAATAGTGCATGTTTTATACAAAACACAATGTAACTATCACCTATAGGGTTATGGTCTATCAATGAAGATGAGTCACATAGGTTCATTGAATTTGCCTTAACTATCACTTATAGGTAAAGACACATAAGGCATATTTATTAACCTTAGTTGTAGATCAATAAACATATAGAGTTGACTCATTTATGAATTGATTAGGGTCATGTTCATATACAACATGAGAATGAGTTTTTAATATACTTGATAAGGCCCTTAAGATACTGAAGATTAGGTTTACTTTCTTCAACCACTTATTTGATCACCTACGATTCTTAATTTTACATTTAAAACTTTGGTATAATGCTTCTAGATCATCATCATTGGGGATAAACCTTATTGAGTCAAAATAAGAAGTCTACAATTTTAAAGATAAAGTATAATCCTACTAAAAAGCTTATCCTTGTTCACCAAATTTAGGGAGAGATCATTTTAAGAAAACCTTGAGAGGAAATATTGTTGAGAGAATAAACACCTTGGGGTTCTTAGAAAATACTTTAAGGTTATTCTTAGTAAAACCCTCTTAAGATTATTTTGGGAAACATATCAACTTGTAAAAGAGAGATCTTGAAGTGCCAAATCTTATCATTAAATCACGAGTCCTCCTTACTTTGGCACGTCAATAAAGAGTTTTGAAGGAGCTAATATGTAGGTACACTCTTGAAGGGATCGTTAACCTTGTTTGATCTATTTTATTGCCTGTTTTCCATTTCCATTTCTTTATTTTATGTATTTTGATACTATCTATAGATGCCTTATAGTGGTTTCTTGACACATGATTAAAGGGCATCCGCTTAATAGTATTTATGTCTACTTACCTAGGCTATCAACGGGTAGCTTCTAAAATATCTAGAAACAATAATTGAATGAGATTAATTTTCATACAAGTTGTGTGTTAGAATAACATGCCTAAAATATGATTATATCATGCTAATGATTTGTTTAACCGGATTATATATGATGTTACCTTTAACTCCTCTATGATAAGTTGATTAAAGAAATTATACGAATTAATCTATATATTCTACTTTGGCTTTTCTTTTCTTTTTTGTTTCTTTAAGCTTTCTTTTATATTTGGAATGTAAGAATGACATGAGATTTTGGATTAAACTTTATGAGCATGGGTTGATTTGGTATGAATTGTCATTAAATGTACACATGGGTGTTTTGGTGTTAAACACAAAATAGTATAAGTGGTTTGTACACACGTATGAGTGTAATTACCTATTAATGTTTGTGTCTGCTTACCATCTGGAGGTGTCCATGGAAAAAGCTAAAATTTCTCAAATTTGTTTGCCATGTTTTTTTTTTAATCTAACTTCTAATTTTGCAAGATTTTTGTAGTTCATGTAATTTCTTTTTGCTTTATAAGGAATGTAATTTAATTATTTATTTTGATATAACTTATTACTTTATTGTGTTATATAACTATTGTATTATATGTTAATAAGATATTAAATAATATTAAAACATAATTAAACAAATCATCAAATGAAGACCAATCTTTAGGCTAGGAATGTAGGTGTCAAACACTTTCCCATAATATACTTAACTATTTGAACTTGTCCAATAAACATGTGATGATGGTTTGGGTCTATTGTAAGAGATCTATGGATCATCCATTCTCGTCAAACTTTTTCCAATGAAACTTGGGTGGCGACTCTTTGATTATTCCATGATAGGCTAAAAATTCATTAGACACTATTTGTAAAAACCCTATTTTAACCCAACAAGTTTACCCCTTTAGGGGACTATCTTATATGTCTTACTCTGAGTTATTAGATGTTGAGTTAAAAGTCATCGATTTTTAAAAGTGATTCTTATTGATGAGTTTGTTTTTCTTTAGCTTATTAAGTTATGTCTAAATCATGTTTAAACTAACATTAGGATCCACGAACCTCTTCTAAACATGGAAATTTATGATCTAGCCTTATGGGCCATAATTTACCTATTTAACGCCTATTTTATGTTAATTGGAAAATGTTAAGTAAACATGAAAACGTAAGGGTTAAGCTTGTCCACTTATTATTGTCATAAGTTAACGAATAGGTTTATCTAATTTCCATCCTATGATGATCTGGTTGAGTGGTTAACTATTATGTACAAGCGATAGCTGCCCTTACCTTTCGTTCTCAATTAACAATGACCATTAAGTGGATAATAGTCTAGCATACTCATGAATAGGTGTCAAATTAGGTGTATCCTCTTAATGTTGATCTACAGACAAGGATTTTCACTATCATATAAAATCAAATGTTATTTCCATGAAAAGAGGTCTATCATTTTTCTTATACTAGAAGGTTCATCATTTCTTATCTTAAAAGAAAACTAGAGAAGAAAATGAGTAGATCTTTCACTCTTATACACATCTACCACTAAAAACAAATAAAAACACACATACCCATTGATTATCACTTTTTATCCTAAAACATATGAGAGTACCCTCCATAAACAAAAAGAAAAGCCAACATCCAAAGGTTAGGCTTTAATACACAAAACATCATGCATTCTTGTCAACCTCATCAACTTGTCATTAGTGAGCTATTTTCAAAGGCACATACACCTAGGTTAGTCATTGGAAAGAGGTTTTCCTACTAACTTTTTTTATCTCAAACAAAAAATGCTTATCATTTTGTATCTCATCTCATTCACATGACATGTAAACTATCTCGTCCTATACGAGGACATGACATCATTAGTTGTCCACATGCGATACTAGATTGTACACTTGCATCTAGTTATTTATATTGCTTATTATGTGTGGTTTTATTTGAGATAATGCATGCATGGGATGAGGATTCCACTACTCTTGAATATTAATTCACTTGGGTATTGCATAACAAAAATATAATTTTTTGTTAATATATATATATATATATACAACTTTTGAGAATGCATCAATTATAAATGTTGCAAAAAAAATGGCTTGAGTTACTTTTATTGTTGTAAAATATGTTGTTTATATTTTTTTTATAAAAGCATACCTATGCATGTGTGATATTTTGTACTAGTTGGTTTGAGCAATAGGTAGATAAACACATATGAATATACGAATATCCATTCAATGAACATCTATACATCATTTAAAAGTCAAACACATGTTGGTTTGGAATGGACAAATGCTTGTTTAGCTACTTTAGAATTTGGTTTCACTTTTATATAAGTGCTACATGGATTATCACAAATTTGCATAATAGTATATGTTGCAAACAAATTTTGATCAGAGAGTAAATGTGATAATGCTTTCGTGATGCAACTAATTTGTATACATTCATGGGTATAATCAATCCATCAAAATAAAAAGGGCCCTGATATCCATTTGTCCTTATTTAGACTAGCTTACTAACCTTTTATTGTAAGACTCATCGCAAATCATTTTAATTAAATCTAAGGGTGTATGTATTTAATTTTTATTAGAATTAAGGGTAAATGTGTTTAATTTATTGTTTAGATTAAGAATAAATGACATTTAATTTTCCTATATTAGATAAAAAGGTATATGATTTACTTTTTTTAGGCTTGTTTAGGAATTTTAAATGGGTTGCAGTTTTGTTTCCTAGTTGATGTATAGGAATTTGAAAATAACCTGTAATATTAATTTTCTTTAATTTTCTATAGACTTTTTTAGGGGTGTATGCATATTTAATTTGTATGCTTAGTGCATGATTATTATTCGTGATTGTTCAATAAACACAACACATCGTGTGATTAATCAGGAATTAAATTAAAGTTGGTTAATATCTTCAAACGAACCACCTAAGTGGAGGCTAACCATTGGGTCGGGTAACTTGGGTGCCTAACACGTTCCTATATAATACCTAGCTTAACAAACCAACCTATTAGATAGGTACAAATGGTTGGCTCCTTTACTAGGGATCCACAAAGTCAATTATCTTTATTGATGTATCTTTCCCATAGTAATCCCTAAGTGTTGAGTCTATTTTCAAAAGCACCTACTAGGTCAAAATCCTATGTGTGTTTGTTTTCTTTGTTTCATTTAGGGTAACCAAACAAAAGTGGTAAAGTCGATCAACCTGGCTTGATGAGGCAAGAATCATCGTCATAGTCTTTGTTAACTCTACTAGGGACAAATATGATGAGCTGATTCTTATATGGTTTATTTGATTATGTTTTCTATTTTCGATAAATTTCCCTATTCATGACACAAACACCATTGAACATAATTTACCCTTTTGAGCCCCAATGACGATCTAGACTTAGCCTAGTAGCCCATTTGGTCTAGGGGATGTCTATACCATGCATTAACCATTGGCACATACCTTAAAGTATAAAAACAAAAAACAAAAAAAACCTTTCAATTCTCACCTTTAGTAGCCCATGACCTTGTCCTATGTTAAGCCATATGGTATCCTTAGGTGTCCTACTCTTAGGACTTACTTACATGTTTATGATTTTCATATGTGAAGTCATGATCCTCTCTTAAAACCTATTTGAAAATATATTGAGAACATGTTGCCAAATTTTATTAATCTTTCAAAAGTTGTCTTTTCCTTTGGAAGGAATACTTTTGGAAAGACTGATTTATCGAATTGGTTATGTTATGACTTAGTACACTTTTAAATGATTAAGACCAAGGTTAGCCCAATTCATAATATATCCCAAGTCATAATATTGTGAATTTCATCAAACTATCATTAAGTAATTCCTTAGCATAATTCAAAATTAACTTTCAATGAATATAGGGATATCATAGATTTAGAATACAAATCAATGGTCCCTTAATGGCCTAAATTAGTAATAACCCCGCCTAGGATAGATTTTGACTTTTGACCATTCATTTCAAAGTAATAAGGAGGCAAGGGAAGGAATAAGGAGGGAGAAGTAAGGTTAAAGTTCTTAGAATAGATTTTAGAGAAAATAAAATAAGAAACATGATAAAAATGATAAAAAGGCAATGTCATCAATTTTCTAACTAAGATTACCCATCAATAGATGTGTAATGACAAAGTAGTTTTTAGATAAGGAGACAAACAGTTTCCAAAGGCAAAGTATCAGTTTTGGGTCTTCAAAATATGGGAAGCAGAGAACATTGCTCTAGATAGTTAGGTTAGAGTTCAAAAGAAAGATGATTAAGCTAATGCCTTTAATAATCCAGCATATCATCATTGATATAGTTTCAGATCAAATCTAGGGTAAGAATCAATAAGAGCTAAAATGTGATTTTAAGATTAGGTATTCAAGTCACAAATTTAAGTATTATAATTAGTAAGGATTGGTTAAGAGTTCCAAGATCTAGGTAAGAGCTTCAAAATTAATATTTAATAGATTCAGATTAATTAGTAGTTTTAAGCATAAGCCTTGTCAGATTACATTATATTGCGTTTATGAATGTGTGCATCTTGAATAATAAAAGACAACAAGACCAAATAAAAAATTCATTCCATTTCAATTTAACAGTGTGTAAAGGCATGGACCCATAAAATAGAGACCCCATGTTTAAGGCCAAACAGTGTTTAACTTAGAGAAAATTGCATATATTTAAAGGAATAAAGAATAAATAAATTCCCTAATGAATTGATTTATATTTTGGATAGAGGTCAAACACATAATTATAGTCAAAAAAAAAAAAAAGAAAAGAAGAAGAAAAGAAAGAAAAAAAGTAATGAAAAGAAAAGACAAAAGAAGAAGAGAGAAAATGAAAAAAGGAAAGGAAAAGAAAAATATATAAATAAAAACAAAGAGGAAATTAAAACTACTCTAATATCTTAGTTAGAAAATCTAAGGGTTAACATATCCACCTTGAGTGATTTCCAAGAAGAAATAAGAACCTATGGCAAGAGTATGCAAAGTGCCATAAGCCCATAACCTGTTTAGTAACTGGGCTCCTTTATCACTAATGTTATTGTTTGCATAAAAAAGCAAGTCTACGACCTTCAAAAAATTTTTAAAATTCCTCTTTTAAGAAAAAGGAAAACAAATAGAAAATAAAAAAGAATTTGAATAGGTGTAACCCCAATAAAGACTATGGAAAACTAGTTTGAAGGGTATGATGACCTTAGGCTATTTGATATATGCATATAGTTTTTTTTTTTTTTTATAGTTAGGTATAGGAAAGAATAGTTGTAAATGTTGACAGACTGATAGACTCATGCCTTTAGGCTTGACTAAACTAAAATAAGGATAAAATAAATATATAATAGTGAAAAATACAATAAGAAATACACATTGCATTTCTTGTGAGCATGACATGTACACCTAAGGATAATGTTTCACTTAAGGTTCTTATCGTCAGTGTTGGTATTACAGTATAATAGTTGGGTCAACCTAAGATGATTTGAGAAAATTCATAGTAGAATTAAAAGAGTTAAATTGAGGACAATTGGAATGGGCTCAATCAAAAGAAATGAAAGATCTTCAATGTTGTAATATTAAACAATAGTTTCTACTTTTGGTCATCATATTTTAAAATCTAGAGAAATATGTATTCAAATTTAATACCATGGAAATGTGTTTGACTATTGAGGAGTTCAATGTTATCTTATATTGTACATAAAAGCCTATACAGGATATAATGCTGCTATAGTTAAATCTAGTGTGTCCTAAAGCCATGATGTGAATCTTTAAAATGTCTATTGAAAAAGTGCACCTAATGACTATAGAAGGAGAGTAGGTGTCTCTAGGATTATTCATAGAGAAACGTCAAGACAATTAGGCAACTTTAATTATACTAGGATATTAATCTTTTACCTGATGGCTCATTATTTATTGGTAACTAAATAGTGGTAAGCCTATTATAGACTTCTAGCAATAATAGATTAAGTGAAAAGAAAGTCGTCACCAATCCTGATGATTAACATTGAATGGACTTAACAAATTTGCTCATGGTAATAGCAATTTCCTTAAAAGAAGTGTTGTGCTATTATAAATCTGGTTGTATAAGAAGTTGGCCTCGTTAAAGCCTCTTGGATCTATGACTCATGCTAGTCCTAAACTTTTTTGTGTACGTAAATTAAGGTTGCCATCTTAAACAAGAGATAATTAGATCAATTGGTTGTCAACTCCACCTAAGAGCACAGTTGTATGGTGTTGTCTTTGATGAAAGATCAGGTTTTATACTATTCATACTTATGCTCAATATATAGTGATTAGTGGTTTGTGAGCTATATCATTCTATGACACATCATGTATTTGTAAGTAGTTTGGGAAGAAACAAAACACTTCATATTTGAACCATGAGGTCACTATTTTGCCTCTTACTAAAAGGTTTTTACTGTATGTGAACACTATTTATGCTTGAAGAGTCAACTAATTTAAATTGATTGTATCAAGAGATGTGGCAACCAATATTAAGTACAAAGCCTAGATGGCTTCATAACATAAAGATTCAAGTTGAATAATCCAGTTAGGCATCAATAAGATGAATATAGTTGATTATAAGAGACAAAGAGAATAAACCTATTTTGTAATTTAATTTCATATTTGTTCAATACTATCAGTGATTAAGGATTATTAGTTATTTATAGAAATAAAGTTCATTCATATGAAAATCAAAAACTTTATGAAAAAAAAAAAAATACAATCATTCAAAATTGCCATATGTCCTAAAATATAAAACAGATCAGTCATAAGCAAGTTAGAAAAATAAAAAGGGCAATAGTCATCTATCAACTATCTCTACTCGATAGGTCAGTGGCCTTCAAATCCCTTTTCTAACTTGACCAATACTATAACTAGTTAATCTCCCACTAGTCCTAAAGGTAGGCCATCTCTATCTAAGCTAGAGGATCCTGTAAAGCAAAAGAAAAATGATAAGTTGACATAAGTAGAAACATTGTAACATATCATATAGAAATCATGCATTATTAAAATACCAACAGTCTATAGTTTTCAGTTGAGAGACTCATCAACACTATCTTGGTGCCCACCAATATTTTTTTGAGACCTATCCATGGCCTCTATAGGTACCTATAAAAAGAAAATGAAAAGAAATAATCAGTAATAATGAAAAAACAAACAAAACATATTCATATAGGAAATACATTTCATGTATACATGAATGGTGTTTAGAAAGGCATAACTATAGTAGTGACTTGAGTCCACCATAAACTATAACTCGACCAATCCTTTCTCATCTTAAGCATAATGATAGTAGTCTACTAGAGCAGCCAAGACATGATTGATGAGGTAGAATAAGTTGTTTTTGTAGTCTAAGGCAATAGAGACATTTAAAAAGAAGTAGGTAACACTCCAATTAGTTAATGTGGCAAAAGATAAAGATGTAACCTATCCCCCAATAGATGTGTGTACATTATTATCATCTTTTTAAGGGGTTATATCTTAAAGGGCCATTAAACATCAACGTTTAAGCCATTACAAATTTAAATGTCAATACAATTGAAATTAGAAAATGAAAGTAGAGAATTAAGAATAAATTACATACTAGGGCTGGCTCTTAAGTCTTTGTGTATTTGTGTAGGTGAAAAAAGATGAAAGTATGGTAGAGTTCCTCCTTATATGGAACAATGAAATTAATATTGGCTACCCTAACCTTCCATATGATCAAATCATCCTCTTATATGATTTTTCAGGCAAACATTGTCTTATAAAGACTAAAGAAATATACTTTATCGATAGTTAGCTCCACGATCTCAGCTTTATAGTAAGGGAGCTTATACATGGCCCTTTATATCATCTTACACCTGACCAACTAAGTGATCCTAGACAAGGTGAATAGAGTTTACCTATCCATCATGAAAGGAAAAGCACCCCAATCACGCTTATATACCTAATACTATCAAAACAAAGGAAGAGTTAGATTGTTTCAGACTAAAAATAAAGGAGAAACTAAATAAAGAGTAAAGGAAAAAAATGCATGTACCCTTATGACTTGAACAAAACCAGTAATATGTCTCATTCCTTGGTAAAATGTACCTAACCCAAAGTAAATACATATAAGAATGGGTAATCCCTAATCACACCTAGCCATCATATCTAAATTATAAAAGGCTTTTGAATACATCATATTGATCTTATTGAATGCATTTAGGAATAGAATAATCCCCATTAAGTTAAGTAAAGAGTATTAGGTACACTAATCCACCTATATTGTGTAGCATCCCAGGTTAGAAAAGCCCTTAGGAGAGAGTTTCGGGGTTAGAAATGAGATTCAGAGAGAGATTGGGAGCCTAGCAGAGTTCAGGTATGAGTTAGTAAGTTTCCAGAGCTGTGTGGCCTTCGTACGAATCCATTCGAAAGGATTCGATCATACGAATACACTAGAAATGAACTAAGTTCATTTTCCCTTGTGCACGCCCGTGCATCATTGGTGCACGACCATGCGTGGCATAGTATATAAGTGGGAGCCGTGAGATTTAGTTTCTTTTCTCACCCAAATTTCACTTGAACCAATTCTCTCTTCATTTCAGCAGTTCATCCCGTCCCTAGAGAGGAGATTCAGCAGCCATTAGCTCCCGATCAAGCTAGAGAGCGTAGAGATTAGTTGTTTGAAGCTTGTTTCAGAAGCATGGAGAAAGGTAAGTGTTCCTCACTTCTTCTCGCATTTTCCCGGCTTGTTGATGAGTTGTGATGCCATGGATGAGTTGATTGCATGTTGATGATTGTTTGGAATGCTTATATGGCCTTGCATGTTGATTTTGATGATGAAATTCCACCCTTGAAGCATGCATGTGTTGTGTGTGTGCTTTAGTGAGAGGATTAAGAAGTTTCCATGGTAAATTTGTGATGAATGAGTGCATGTTGCATGTGAAGCTTGGATTGTGATATTTGAAGTGCTGGGAATGTATATTTGAAGTGTTATTACTATTGGAGGTGAATTGGTTGGCCATCTCATGATGTTTACATGCGGTGCTCTTGTTGAAGAACAAGACGCACGGTCGTACGCATGCATGGCACGGTCATGGGCCTTTGTTTTTCCAGATGCACGCCTGTGTGCACGACCTGTGCACGGTTAGAAAATGTTCATGCACGCTCGTGTGTCCACATATGCACGCCCATGCGTAGGCATTTTCAGTGAAGATGAATAGTAAATTCTAGTAGCTTGCACGACCAGGCGCACGACTAGCGCACGGTCCCGTGCGTCTGGGCTCACGCCCGTGCGCCTTAGACCTGCACGCCCGTGTGTTAGTCATGCACGCCCGTGCACTTCTCCTGCACGCCCGTGCACCAGCAGATTTTCAGAAAATGTTTATTAATTGATTAATTAAGCATGCGAATTCAGAGTAAAGGCTAATTGGCTTCAGATAAGCATCAGTTGAGCATGAAATTAGATAATAAGCTGCATATGCACATCATGGCATTTCATGTAGCTTCAGAAAGGATCAAGGGATCTGAATCTAGCAGTATTCAGTATTCAGAACCCGACGTACGAGGAAGAGTATAGGGTGAATACGAGAGGGCATCTGTGGGACTCAGCTTTCTGACACCAGTCAGAAATGCTTAGCAGTATTTCAGATTCAGATTTTACCATCTGACACCAGTCAGATTGGGCAGCAGTTATTATTCAGCAGCTTTCTAGCTAGTAGCTAGAATGGTTAACCTACATGGCCAGGATGCCAAGTCCCTGTATTCCACCAAGTCTGATCAGCATAGCAGGTACCTTCAGGTACATTCAGTATTCAGATGCATGCATCCCGTGTTTTCAGTTAACATGACATGACATACACATCATGACATGAATACATATGATAATAATGAATGAATGAGATCCAGATGATCAGTTTTCAGATTCCAGCAAGCGCATAGATGTATGAATAGGGCCGAGGCCCAGGTATGTTTGATTATTGTGATTGTTTGTTCTTGCTTGGGTTGAGGGAAGTAAGGAGCGCTTACTGGGTGATCTTTATCACTCATCCCCCTTCTTCTTCCATCCTTTCAGGTGCTCGTGCTGTGGCTGTGGAGCGGTTGGATCGAGGCTGGCGGAGAGGGCACGCACACACATGCCGATCACAGTTGTATGTATATCAGTTTTGGACCTGTGTGGTCAAGTTGTAAATGCTTTTGTATCCAGATGTACGAAAATAGTATATGTATGTATGAATAAGGCCAATGGGCCCATTGTACAGAACAGTTTATGTAATTTCAGTGATGTATATTCAGTTTCGCTTTCGCATGTGCACAGTTGTATAGTTTCAGATTTTATTTTCGTAGGATTCCTGTCGCGGGTACCCATATTTTCAGATTATTAATAAAAGCTCCCCGTAGTATTCAGCAGCAGGGGTACTCGTGGTGGCGGGTCTGACATATTGGTATAAGAATTCTCTCACCAAAGGTTGCTATAATCGTCCTCCTCAACTGCTCATAAGAAAATTCTCCCTATTTTGTCTCTATCCTTGGGAGAATCCATAAAGCCTTTACAACATAGCCATCCTTTATGCTTTTATCTCTTACGGTATAAATTAAGACATCAAAAGTTATCGACTCTCTTATACAACATATCTTGGTAATGGTAGTCAGATCTATAGGTGTAGTCATTATCTTGCCAAACAAAAAACAAAAAGTGTTAGTGGCATCCTACCATCCCTCACACAAAGCATGACACAGACAAGCATTACTAAAATAGAATGGATAAAAATATCAAGGCTAGTTATTAAGAGGCATTATCATATTAGGATCGATAAGTTGTCATACCATTTATACCCTCTTGAAAAATACCATATAATTTCCATCTAATCTAGTAAAGTTATAAAAAAAGAACAAAATACATGTATACATGAGGTGTACTTTGAGTAAAAATAAGATCAAATAGGTTTTCTAGGTTGGATTAGATTGACAGGGCATTCTTTGTAATGACTTGAGTTTGAAAATGGTAGGTTTTTATGTAGAAATTGGTAAGAAAAGTAGGTTTTTATGTTAAGAGGTTAAGGAAAGTGGTATAGATGGTAAAATGGTCACGTAGAGCCATTTTTTAGCCTATACACGTGCCAATTTGGGGAGCTACCATCTATATAATGTAGAAATACATAAATTTCCATTATGCACCATTGTGCACCTCTGCATGCACAACTGTGTATGAGCACATTTTGGCATGACTATATAAAGCATGATTTATTTCAAATTTCACATAATTTTTTTTCTAACCAAATTGAGAGTTCTAGAGATGAGTCACTAGAGAGTAGAAAGAAAGCTTGAATGAGCTGATTCATGACCAAAGATTAAAGATAGGTTTACAGAAAGAGTTTACTAATCAACTTTGAGGTAAGTAATTTCTTGAACTATGATGTTTCGATCTGACTGTTTGAGTGATTTGATGTAATTTGTGTTTATAAGCATAAATTGATGTTAATAAAGATTGTTTGTTGAAGGATTTCATATAATAAAGAACAATCAACCTAAATAAGCAAGAAAAAAAGTAGAAACATGAAATATGAATGACATTTTATATGATGTTGAGATATAATGTTAGAAGATGCAATATAAGGTATCTCCATTACTTTAAGTGTTATTGAATTTTAAATGTTAATGAAACGATTAGAAACATGCCTAGGTGTTGCATGAAAAGATATAAGTGAGATTGTTAATGTTAAATTCGAGTTTGATGAGATCTACCCAATACTGAGTTTAACATAATATGAATTCACGTATTTTGGTGTTACATTGAGTCAACATTGATAATATATGTCTTGTTATGGTTTTGGAGTTGAATTGATAGGGATCCATGGCTATTTAGTCATGATCTATCACGGTAGAGCTTGATACATGATCGTGATTCTCCACTTATATCTATAACATTACGATTGTGCATGTCATGCATGCACAATCACAAAAAGCATTGAAAGAGTCCTAAATAGTGGCATGACCATGAGTTGGTGAGTCATGATCATAAGCAAGTCAATTCCATGCACTATAATCTGAACAGGTTAGAATTGAGCAACTCAATAGTGTATAACCATGTAGGACATACAAAAAAGAAAAATTAATATGTTAATTAATTTTTAATTATACTAAAAATTAATTAAGTAAAAAATAATAAAATATGTTAATTAAATTTTAATTATGTTGAGTTGGTGAGTCATGATCATGAGCAAGTCAATTCCATGCACTGTGGAATTTAAACAAGTTACAACTATGTAAGTCAATGGTGCACAACCATACATGTTGAATATTTTTCATGCATTTAATGACATGGCATGACAAAAGAATAATTTATGAAAAATAAAAAAAATGCTTTGCATGTTTTACAATCTTTAGATCGAATATGTATGTTTTAGGAAAAATTAAAAAATTAATATTCTAAACATCTTTTAAGGGTGGATAAAAGAGGTTATCTATAGGTTTTCACGCTCGTTATAAAGAAAAATCAGCGTTTATTAGAGAGGACATGACCATCGAATAAACTCTTTAGAGAGAGTATTGGTTATATATCAGTTTGAACTCATACAGCTAGAGTGTCAAATCCCTATGTTCATTAGTCTGATCAGTATATGATTTTTATGAATAGTTTATGAAAAAAATGATTTATGATAAGTTTTATAACAAGATCTTTGAATATATTATGATGTGTTTTATGGTTAGATTTTTGAACTGATTATAAGATTTTCAAAAAAGGATTTCAAGTAAAAAGTTTTTAGGCTAAGTCATGGTTTTCAACATATTTATATCATGACATACATTTCATAGCATGATTACAAGGAAAATGTATAATATGAAAACACAAGAATAAATATGATTACGAAATTATAAGATATACTTTAAGGATAAAAATTCAAGGTTAGGATTATTTATGACTTGTCACTCATTCTAAATCCTTTTTCTTACAAGTTATATTTTGTACTTCTTGAGTAGTTACATCACTAAGGCTACCTATGTTAAGATATTTTTTATAATTCATATATATATGTACAATTCATATATTCTACAAATGTATGAAGAAGTTAAGTATTTTTGTAATACTATCATATTATAATAAAAAAAAGTATAATAGTATTACAGTCTTAGATCAATGGGTAAGCAATGTATTTTCAAGGGCAGTCTCATAATTTTAATGTCTGCCAATGGCATTTTTGTAAGTTAGCAACCATCAGGGGTATTTTTATAATTTTCATCTCCATTGGGCACATTTGGGTAAAGTTGGCACCTATTAGGGGCATTTTTTTAATTTTGATGTTTTTAGGGTAATATGTAAAATAGCACTCCTTATAGCTAATTTTGTAATTTTAACACCTATCAGGGGAATTTGTGTCAGTTGGAACCCATCAAGGGCACTTTTATGATTTTGAGACCTATTCAGGGCATTTGTGTAACTAGGTGCCTAATAGGGGCTATGTTTTAGTTTAAAGCCTACTGGAGATGTTTTCATAATTTCAGTGCCTACTAAGGACAATTTGATAGCTTGAAGCCCAATAGGGGCTATTTCATGGTTTTGATGCCCATCAAGGATAGTTTAGTAATTTAACACCTACCGAAGGTATTTTTTGTAATTAAGACCTTATTAAGGGCAATTTGGTAGTTTAAAGCCTATCAAGGGTAAAAGGGTAATTTTGGCTAACCTCGACATAAAGTTGAAAGTTTAAAGCCTAAAATTGTTTACATTTGTCATTGCAAAAACAAAAATGGAATCCTAAAGCTTGAATTGGTGAAGAAATAGCAATTGAATTTCTATCAAGAATACGACCCACAAGTAGAAGCCAGTTATAAGCACGCAAAGAAATATAATGAGCATCAATATGAGATAAGTACAGACAACTTAAGCCATAAGTGAAGAAGATGAATAAGTCGGCAGACGGACATCTACACATGCCCATTCACTTATGTCTTAAAATGTCCATCTATTGTTTCTAGAAATTTGAAAATCATAGTGTATAAATCGACTCTCAAACAATATTTGAAGCATTCAAAAGCCTATTCTAGCCATAACCAAGACAATATGGATGCTATTAAGTTATCCTTGAGCTATCAAATAAGTGAAAATGGGCTCATATAATAAAATATTGTGAAAGTAGAAGGTTAGGGGTACTTATCTCAATAAGCAAGCTTTGTTGAAACATGCTTTAAAAGAACTAGGTAGAGTATTATGCTTCCCTAATATCCTAACTGCGCAGGTGAGCTAGTGAAAAGCCGAGCTTTATCATAAGAATGTTCAAAGTGTATTAGGTTACCAGACTGAAATAGAGAAAATAGAGTTCCTTAGCACGTAAAGAAAGATAAAGGCAATAACTACTTATCTTTATAATCATCTAATTCGAGACCTGCACAAACGAGTTTCAAAATGTCTACTTGTAATATATGCAAGTTAAGCCATATATGAACACAATTATATTGAAAATTTGACCTAGTTTGATTGAGATAAAATGATGGACTGTCCTTGTTAACGAATGAGCAAAGTGGATACATCATGAGTAGTTTAAAGTAAAAACTTTAAATAGAATTAATATGTAATCAATCCTTGCCCTATAGAAGCATTTCCATTAGTCATCAACCTGAATAGGCATTTCATCTAATTTCCACCTTCAGCAAGCATTTCGGTCAAATATCACCCATAAGGGCATTTTAGTCACTTTTTACCTCGAGCGGGCATTCCAATCATTTTATCACCTCGACTAAGCATTTTAGTCATTTCACACCATATAGGGCCATTTTTTTCATTTTTTGCCATGAAGGGCATTTTTTTTCATCTCTCACCTCATAGGGGCGTCTTAGTCATTTGTTGCTTGAATAGACATTTTAGTTATTTTCTACCTTAAGTAGACATTTTTAATTAGTTGTCATCTTGAGCGAGAAATTTAGCTATTCATTGTCTTAAGTAGGCACTTTATCTAATTTCTATCTTAAATGGGCATTCTAGTTATTTGTCATCTCGTAGGGGCATTTTAGTTACTCTCTCGTCTTATAAGGGCATTTTAGTCATTTTCATCCTAAATAGGCATTCTAGTCAAATATCATCTTGAGTAGGCATTCTGATCAATTGTCAACCCAAATAAGCATTTTTGTTAAACCTTACTCTATAAAGGCATCTTAGTCAATGTTTTACCCCGAGAGGCCAATTTCACTCATCATTGTCATAAAAGGATAATCCCATCTAGAATCTACCTGAAAAGGGAAAAACATCCTATTTAGTTGAATCACTTTGTAGAGTACTTCTAAATAAATTCAACTTCATCGAATTACCTTGTAAGGTATTTATATGTGCATTCATATGTCAATCAAGTTTTACCTAAAAGGGTAGCACATTTTATGAAAAGTCTAGAAGAGGCTAATTCACTTTTGGATTTCTCTTAAAAGAGGCAACTTATTTCTCAAAGATACCTAGAAGAGGATAATCCATTTTAACTTTCACCGAAAAGCGACAAGTTATCATTTAGTGACCTACAAGTCTATCTTGAGCTTCAATATCTTTCGGAGACCTACGATAGCTCTATCTCAAACTTTGGTAATCTTTTGGAGACATAAGAGTTTATCTTAGCCTTTGATCATCTTTTAGAGACCTACAAGTCTATCATAAGCTTTAACCATCTTTTGGATACATGTAGATCTATTACAAGCTTTAGTCACCTTCCCCTATTGAGTCAAAACTGGTTGTCTTATTCTCGGTTTGTTATACTTTTGTTTGCATCGTAAGTTCAAAATCATATTATTGCATTATCACTACACAATACCCACAAAGCATACAAAGCAAAAGACATATATAGACACCTTATTTTGACCAAATAGGTTTGCCCTTTTAGGAGATTATTTTGTGTGTCTTACTGTAATTTTCTAGATGTTGAGTTAAAGTTCATTAATTGCTAGATGAATGATTTTAATAGGTGATTTTGTTTTACTTTAACTCCTTAAGTTGTGTTTAAATTATGTTTAAACTAGCATTTAAGATCCATGAACCCCTTCCAAGCATGGAAATATCTAATCTAGCCTTATGGGCTATAAGTTACTCGTTTAAAGCCTATTTTATGTTAATTAAAAAAAGCTAACTTAGTAGATGCGTGGATGCAAAGGTTGAGCTCACCTACTTATCTTTCTCACACGTGAGCAAAAGGGTCCATCTTGTTTTTGATTTAGCTAAGCAAGTGATGGTTATATATAATCGAAACTAAGGTTAGATTCGAGCCAAACTAAACACAAACATTATATTTTTGTGTTCAGATTCTTTATATGATTTGGTTTATATTCAGGTTAATTCTTTTATAGTGAAATTTCTGTTTGGTTTCTATTCATGTTTTTATTTGTATTTAGTTCGCATAATTCATATTTATATATTTTTTTTAAAATAAAATTAATAAAATAAAATTAAAAAATTGTTAATTTAAGTTGAAATTCATGTTTTTGTTCAGTTTGTATAGTTCGTATTCAAGTTCATGTTTGTTGATTTTAAAAACCATAGTTCGTGTTCGTGTTTGAGTTTGAACAATTCGTTTCAAGCTTATTCGAATCAAACTTAAAAATGAATCTAAACATATTCGGTTTGAATCTAACCCTAATCGAAAATACCCTTACCCCTTGTTCCCATTTAGTAACAACCTGTAAATAGATGATAGTCTAACTCATTCACTAATAGGTGTCAAATTAGGTGTGTTTACTTGGTGTCAATCTACGAATAGAGATTTTCATTATCATATAAAAGCAAATGTTGCTTTTGTGAAAAAAGGGTCTATCATTTTTCTTATGCTAAAAGATTCATTATTTCTTTCTTAAAGGAGAATTAGAAAAGGAGAGGAACAAATCCTTCACTCCCATACACACCTACCACTAAAAACAAACAAAAACACACATACCTAACAATCATCACCCTTTTCCTTGAAACACATGAGAGCACCCTCCATATAACAAAATGAGCACCAATATCCAAAAGTTTGGGCTTCAACTCATGTATCATTGTCCATTTTAGTTAACCTTATCAACTCGTCATTAGTAGGTTGTTATCAAAGGCATAAGCACCCATGTCAGTCCTTTGAAGGAAGTTTTCCTTTTAATTTTTTCTATCTTGAGCAAGAAATGCTTATCATTTTGTATCTCTTCTCATTTGCATAGTATGCACACTATTTAGTCCTGTTTATAGACACGATATCACTAGTTATCTGTGTATAACACCAAACTATCTGCTTATACCTAGTTACTTATTTTACTTGTCTTGTATGGTTTTACCTAAGATAATACATTCATGGCATGAAGCTTTTGTTGTTCGTAAATATTCATTCGCTTTGATATTGTATAATAGAAATATAATTTTTTGTACATGCATGTGTGTATATGTATACAACTTTGAGAATACATCAAAATTTGTAAATGTTGTAAGAAGTTTCTTATGTTGCTCATATTGTTGTAAAATACACATATGTTAGTGTTTTTTAAATCTATAGTGTAGGAGCACACATATGCATATGTACATGTTTTACATTTGTTGCTTTGAGTGATAGGTATATCGACACACCTGAACATATGGATATCCATTCAATGGACATTTACACATCATTTGAAGGTTAGTCTCAAGTAGCTCAATTGGAAGGTTTTACGTGGACAAATGCTTGTTTGGCCACTTATAAATCTAGTTTCACTTTTTATGTAAGTCTTATATGCGTTATCATGAATTTACACAATGGAATGCACTGGCAGATCAATATCAATCAAAGAGCAGATGAAACAATGCTTTTATAGATGCACCTAATTGATGTACATCTTCAGGTGCAATTGATCCATCAAAATAAAATGGACCCTAATATCTATTTGTACTTTTTTACACTAGCATACAAACCTTTTGTTTTAGGACTCATTGCAGATCATTTTAATTAGATCTAAGGGTGTATATATTTAATTTTGATTTGAATTAGAGGTGAATGTGTTTAATTTATTGATTAGATTAAGGATAAATCATATTTAATTTTCTTGTATTAGAGTAAAGGCATATGATTTACTTTTCCTAGGCTTATTTAGGAATTTCAAATGGGTTATAATTTTGTTTTCTTATTTGATGTATAGGAATTTTTAATAATGGCTTGTAATATTAATTTTCTTTAATTTTCCATACACTTTTTTAATGGTATATGTATCTTTAATTTTTTATAATTGATAGATGGTTTATTATTCGTCATTGTTTAATTAACACAACGTATCTTGTGGTTAATTTGGAATTAAATTGAAATTGGTAAATTTCTTCAGAAGAACCGCATAAGTGGGATCCAACCTTTAGGCTAGATAACATCTTTTTATATTGTACCTAACTCATCGAACCCATCTATTGTGCAAGTACTGATAATTGGGTCCTCTGGTAGAGATTTGTGAAGTCATTAACATTCACTGATGTATCTAGCCTAGGGTAATCCTTGGGTGGTGACTTCATTTTCAAAAACTCTTACTAGGTTAAAAACTTACATACGTGCATTCTCTTGGTTTTGCTTATGGAAACCAAACAAGAATGGCATAGCCAATCAACTTGTCTTGATAGGATGAAAACCATCATCACGTTGTTAAGATGACTAAACAAAGGTAGTGTAGCATCCCAGGTTAGAAAAGCCCTTAGGGGAAGAGTTTTAGGGTTAGAAACGAGATTCAGAGAGAGATTGGGAGTCTAGTAAAGTTCAGAGGTGAGTTAGTAAGTTTCTAGAGCCTGTGTGACCTTCGCATGATCTTTTCGGAAGGATTTGATTGAGCGAATGCACGGGAAATGAATAGTCTTCATTTTCCCTTGTGCACGCCCGTGCACCTTAGATGCACGCCCGTGCAAGTGCTTAGTATATAAGTGAGCCGAGTGCTTTAAGTCATTTTTCTCACCCACTTTCATTTTAGCCAAAGTTTCTCTCTTGTTTCAGCAGCTCCTAACATTAGAGAGGAAATCCAGCCTCCCGTAGCTCCCATTCCAGTGAGAGAGCCAAGAGAATAGTTGATAGAGAAAGCTTTCAGAGGCAATGACGCGAGGTAAGTGTTCGTTTACTTCTCCTCACATTTTTCCAGCATGTTTGACGAGTTGTGATGCTTGGATGAACTTTATGCATGTTATATGATGATGATTGTTGCATGGAATGATGATTTTGGCCATCCTTGATCCATGCATGCTTGTTGATTATGCTTTAGTGAGAGAAAGATGATGCATCAATGGTGAAATCTTAATGAATGGGTGCATGTTGCATTTGATGCTTGAATTGTGTTATTTGAGGTGCTGGGAACAGGTATTTGAAGTGAATTGAAGATTGATTGTGAAATGGTTGAGAATTTTGTGCATTTCCAAGCGGTGCTCTTGTTGAAGAACAAGACACACGACTGTGCGCCTGCATAGCATGACCGTGTGCCTTTGTTTTTCAAGGCATACGCCCGTTGCACGCTGTGTGCACGGGCAGAAATGCACACACACACCCGTGTGTCCTGAAGGGCACGCTTGTGTGCTTGTTGTTTTAGAGAAATCCCAGAAATTCTAGTAGCTTGCACAGCCAGATGCACGACCGACGCACGGTCTCGTGTGTCCAGGCACGCGCCCGTGTGCCTTAGCTACACATGCCCGTGTGTGAGGCCTGCACGCTCGTGCGCTTTGCCCCACACGCCCGTGCACTTGCAGTTTTTCAGAAAAAAGAAAAGAAAATGAGAAATAAAGCATGAGAAATTCATTTAATGGCTAAAATGCTTCAGATAAGCATGAATTCAGATGAATAAGCTGCATATGCCTACCATAGCATGACATGTAGCTTCATAGAGGATCAAGGGATCTAAATTTAGCAGTATTCAGTATTTAGAACCCGATGTACGAGTAAGAGTAAGAGTAAGGGTGAACTCGAAGGGGCATCTGTGAGATTCAGCTTTCTGACACCAGTCAGAATGTTCAACAGTATTTCAGATTCAGCTTTCTGACACCAGTCAGAATGTCCAGCAGCACTTCAGATTTTACCTTCTGACACCAGTCAGATCGTTCAGCAGTATATTTAGCTTTCTAGCCAGTAGCTAGACTGTTCAGCCCACATGGCCAGGATGTCGAATCCTTGTGTTTACCAAGTCTGATCAGCACAGCAGGTACCTTCGGGTACATACAGATAGAGATATTCAGATGTATGCATCCACAGTATTTTCAGTTAGCATGACATGACATACACATCATGACATGAACAATAATGATAATAATAAATGAATAAGATTCAGATAACCAGTTTCAGATTCCAACAAGCGCATAGTTGTATGAATAAGGCTGAGGCTAGGTATGTATGATTATTGTGATTTTTTGTGCTTGCTTGGGTTCTGAGGGAAGTAAGGAGCGCTTACTGGGTGATCTTTATCACTCATCCCCCTCCTTCTTCCATCATTTTCAGGTGTTCGTGCTGTTGCCGAGGAGCGAGTGGATCGAGGCCAGCAGGAGAGGGCCCACAACACGATCTCAGTATGTACTTTTCAGTTTTGGACCTGTGTGGTCACTTTGTAAATGCCTTATGTAATCAGATGTACGGAAATAGTTTGTAAGTATATGAAAAGGCCAATATGGACTTATTGTACAGTAAATGTGTATTTCAGATTTAATGTAAAGCTCCCGCATATGCAGAAATGTATTGTATTGTACAGTAGTTTCAGTTTTATTATTTTCGTAAGATTCCCGTCACGGGTACCTGAGTTTTCGGATTATTAATAAAAGGCCCTCTCAGTATTTAGCAACAGGGGTACTCGTGGTGACGGATCTTACATTGGTGGTATCAGAGCATTTATAAGTGTGTGGTGCCTGTTTTCTCTCCTTCGCAGCCATCGTCCAGACCCTCCTTACAGCATAGTTAGGTATTTATTTTCAGTTTGGTTGTGTTATGTGTTTCTAACTCCCAGTTTGTTGTGATGCTATAGATAGAGAAGAGTATGTCCCTACATGCCTAGATGAGACAGATAGTAGTTCACCCGCCCGTCCTATGAGTGTTAGTGATAGGCGGCGAACTCAGAGTACCTCTCATGTGTCTATGAGACCAGAGCAGTTGAGAGAGATGATTGGGGATGTAGTCAGAGAAAGCCTCCAACAAGCTGGAGTGGGTAATGTTCAAGAGCGAGATAGAGTTACTCCCCTCCAGTATGAGAGTTATCAGATACCGAGATGAAGAAGACATTCTCAATCTCAGTTTCAGTCACAGCCACAATATCAGCATCAGTATCAGTCTCAGCCCCAGTCAGTTAGAGACAGATATCAGCATCCAGCAGGGTATACAAGGGACAGACAGAGTATGAGTACAGAGATAGCTGGTACTATTTCTTCTGATAGACTTCATCTGATCTACCATCTGCCAGGGTCGTTTCAACCAGTAAAATTTAGTGGATCCAAGGATCCAGCAGTAGCAGAAGAGTGGGTAGAATCAGTGGAGAGTGTCATGGGCCTCTTCACATTATCAGAGAGAGAGAAAGTTAGATATACGGTGTTCCTTCTGAGGGGTGATGCCAAAGTTTGGTGGGGTCTAGCCAAGGCTTCCATCAATGAGAAGCAGTTGACATGGGCAGGATTCAGACAGTTGTTCGATGCTGAGTATAGGAGTACAGAGATGGTATATGCCAAGGCCCAAGAGTTTATTGATTTGACTCAGGGGTCCAGTTCAGTTAAGGAGTACGCCACCAGGTTTAATGCTTTGGCGAGATTCGTCCCTAGTTTGGCAGGGACAGAGATAGACAGAGTTCAGAAATTCATCCATGGCTTGCATCCTGCAATAGCCAAGGATGTCATGACAGGAGTAGATCCTCCCTAGAGATTCAGTGATACCTTGGGGAGAGCACTCAGATCAGAGGCTGGTTTACAGAGGATGGGTGCTATGAGCAGAACATCTGAGAGAGATCAGAGGACAGATGATAGAGATAGGGGCAAGAGGCCAATGTCAACCAGGAGATCTGTCAGGGGTTTTCAGAGTTAGAGACAGAGACTTGCACACCAGCTGCCACAGTGTACCAGATGTGGCAGGTGTCATTCGGGAGAGTGTTTAGCCAGCCAGATCATTTCTTATTGGTGCCATCAGCCAGGGCACATGATGGCAGCATGTCCAGCCAGAGGTGGAGCTGGTGTTGGGCTGAGTAGAGGTGGAGTTGGTCAGTTTAGAGGCCGAGGAGGTCCACCCAGAGACAGAGTTAGAGCAGAGAGAGACGGAGCAGATATTCCCAAAGCTGGTGGTAGAGCACCTGAGGGAGGTGCTAGTCCTTCGGGAGTAGGCGAAGGCAAAGCCAGAGTATATGTTGTTCGTCAAGAGTAGGCAGAGGTCATTTCCCATGTAGTAACCGGTCAGTTACTTTATTTTGATACTCTATTATTTGTACTTGTTGATTGTGGAGCCACACACAGCTTTGTAGCCTGGAGTGTAGTGGAGAGATTAGAGGTTGACCCTAGTGTGGCCAGTAGGAGTATCTAAGTAGAAATGCCAGGTGGAGGATATGTGCTGAGTGATAGAGCTCTCCTAGCTTAGGAGATAGAGATTATGGGTAGACAGATGATGATAGATCTGATTCTGCTAGAGTTAGCAAATTTTGATATGATATTGGGGATGGATTTCTTGGGGAGATACAGTGCAGAGATAGATTATGGAAGGAAGAAAGTGAGATTCCACATAGGCCCTGATCAGTTTGTGTTTGGTGAGGGCAAAGTCGACATCATGATGATCTCCTGTATCCAAGCGAACAGATTGATGAGACAGGGTTGTATTAGATACTTGGCCAATGTTGTATGATGCAGTTCAGTGGGTCCAAGTGTCGAGGAGGTGCCAGTAGTCAAAGACTTTCCAGATGTCTTTCCAGATGAGTTGCCAGGGTTACCTCCAGACAGAGAGTTAGAGTTTAGTGTTGAACTTCTTCCTGGTACAGCTCCAATCTCTAAGGCTCCATACCAGATGGCTCCAGCTGAACTCCAAAAGTTAAAGAAGCAACTTCAGGAGTTAACAGATAAGAGATTTATCAGGCCCAGTTGTTCACCTTGGGGAGCTCTGATTCTGTTTGTTAAAAAGAAAGATGGGTCGATGAGGATATGTATCGACTATAGAGAGCTTAACAGAGTCACAATGAAGAACAAATATCCTTTGCCAAGGATAGATGACCTGTTTAATCAGTTGAGAGGTGTAGCTGTATTTTCGAAGATTGACCTGAGATCTGGTTACTATCAAGTCAGAGTGACAGATAGGGATGTTTCCAAGACAGCTTTTAGGACCAGATATAGGCATGATGAGTTCGTGGTCATGCCATTTGGGTTGACTAATGCCCCTGCGATCTTTATGGATCTGATGAATCGGGTGTTTCATGATTGCTTAGACCGGTTTGTGGTGGTTTTCATTGATGACATTCTGGTGTATTCC